>SNQJ01S0069785.1:87465-104491 GCA_010110895.2 Picea sitchensis | reverse complement strand
CTCTCTGCAAATGTGTGTAGTATTTTCTAGCTAGATCTATTATGTGCAGGTTCAACATATTTACACTTATCATCCAGAATATGATGGACAAAAATAGAGGGTGAATCAAGTGATTGAGGATATGTGATGGATAAACCATCAGAATGGGAATACTACCTACTGTTGAAATGGGTACTTGACACTAAGAGGGGGGGGGGGNAATCAGTGTCACAAAACTTAGGAAACTTTTCCAGTTTTCACAAACTAACTGAACAACAAATATTTATTTCATATTCTCAATCAATATATAAAAAAGAATAAATATTTTATTTATTAAATAACTTGAATGAATACATAAGATTAATCTTTCAATATCATCTTCATACAATTATGAGAGACCCAACTCTCTGTTACAAGACCTGACTTGTAGTTTTCAAATCCAACTGAGAAATGAGGAATCCAACCCTCATAACAAGTCCCAAATTGTTGATCTCAGATCCAACTGAGATGTGAGGAATCCAATATTCATACAAGACCCAACGTGTAAACATGCACCAACCTGATAGAATGAAATTTCATTCAATCCATTATATATAAATATATATATTTCAACAAATTCAACTACACTTCTTCTCATCATTCCTTCTTGTTTATATAGTCTTCCAACTGGTGTGAACTTGAATCATTGTGTCTTTTGATATTTGAACCATTGTACCTTTTCATTTAAAATGATAATATTAATCTTTAATTAATATCATTTTGCCTTTTATCCTTTATTCACAATAATCATGAATTAACTCTCTTTTAATCATGACCGTGTGTCGGTTCTTTTGTCTTCATGAGTTGATCACAGACATGGATCGACTCATCATATCATTCTCATGCTTCTGCTATATTCTTTGTTCACCAACAGATCATATTTGATCTCTTATGGATTCTCTGTATTATTCCGATGTTAAATCCGTGTCGAATTAATTCTGTATGAGGCACTTCCTTCAAACCATATGATATGATCACAGGCGTAAAACCGCGGGCTTATCAATTTAATAATTGTCTCAATTTACCCTTATTTATCTATTCCATATAACCAACAACGGTGACTAGACGCTAGGCCAAACAAGTGCTTGAGCACTTTTTCATAATCAATGGTCACGATTTAATCTCTCGATGAGATGGACGAATGTCGAGACTTCAGGACTTTGTCCTTTCAAATCTTTCGATACGATTTCGTCGAACAGATCAGACTGTTCATGTTTATTTCAAAAAACTAGATCAATGGTTAGATTCAATCCTTACACTTATCCTTTCATTGCTTGATTCGACGACTGGGACTTAATCAACCATTAAGATGGATGGCCATCATTTACTTCGGGACTTCGGCTATTTCTACTTACGCTATCCTTCCATTGTATTTTCATCAACAATTGACTCATGTCCACTTCGGGACTCCAACATTCGGGACTTCGGGACTTTGGGCAAGTGTTGGTGGTAAAACTCCCGAAGTAAAACTCCCAGAGTGACATAACTTGCTTATGTCACTTGATGACATGGCACGAGCCGAGTAGCTGCCACGTGTCACTTAGATTCGTGATTTACACGTATCTGAAATGTTGATTTCAACTTGATGCTTGTCATTATCTAATTGTGCCATGTGTCCTTGTTGATGTGGTCTACCACATGTCCTTGATGACGTGGTCTGCCACATGTCCTTGCTGACTTGGTCTTCCACATGTCCTTAAATGGAATGGTTGAGGCTTACTTCGAGTCTTTGCCCAAAGTCCACAGGTTTATGCCACGTATTTTCTGGATCAGACGACCCATATCCACTTTGGACGATCCGACGCTTGAGATTTACTCTGGACGATCTGACGACTGAGATCTACTTCGGATGATCCGACGGTTGAGAATTTATTTCGGCTCTCCGGACTTCGGGAATTTCAAATTTTAAACTGACGCTCTGGATCAGACGACCCAGATTCACTTCGGATGATCTGAGGCTTGAGATCTTCTTCGGACGATCTGACGTTTAAGATCTACTTCAGATGATCCGACGGTCGAGAATTTATTTCATCTTTTCAGACTTCAGGGATTTCAAATCTCAAAATGACAATTCTTGAAGTGACATTTTTCTGGAGTGTAACCTCATCACATCTTTAGACCCGAAACAAATGATTTTTGTTTTATCATTATCTTAGATCGACGACTCGATCTGTCTGTGATGCTATTTTGTCTTGGATTAAATCCAACGACTCTTCTTCTAGCTTATCCTGTCCTTCCACTTTAGAATGATCCAACGATTGACGAAAATTCAGATAATTGAGATCTTAGATCTTTCAACTTATCTTGTCCTTCCACTCATAAGTGATCCAATGGTTATGAAGATTCTCGAAGCAAATCCACTATCAAGAATGATTGTGGAACCACAAATTGCGAGTGATTTAATTCGTCACCCAAGCTCCGCAATTTGAAGTTGTGCATTTGTTAGTGAGTCAACCACAATCGTATATATTTGAACCTATAAGATCTGATGGTCCTGACTAATTGCGGGATTAGAAATAACACAATGTTTATGATCTAGACCAATTGTGGGATTGGAACTAGCGAGTCATTTAATTCTCCTTTCATTCTCTGCAATTCATCCATGTCATTGATCTGGCGCATGAGTATCAACGGTCTTGATTTAATCGTTGACTATTCCTCCAACGATCCTTTAAGCCTACGGTCACTCATATGACCAACATCCGTTACATGAGATAATCAACACTGTCAATTTCTTGATCGGAAGGTTGCTGAGTCTTTCCACCTTTTCTCGTGCATCGATCAACTTCTCAGTCTTTCCATCGATCCCGATGACATTTCTACAATGCGCTCTTCCTTCTGAGATTTGATCTTCATTCGCTAACCTTCCTGAGCTTTAATCTTTGGCATACTGTCATATTGTTTGACATTTTCTGCTAACTGATATACTGTTGACATCAATGACAATTTCATCTATGATAAATCAACAATGACAATTCATCATAACAACTTATCATCACATCATAATGACATCAACTGTTGACATCAATGATAACATATCAATGACAATATGTCCAACAATATCCCCCTTTGTCATTGAGGGAAACACACTATCTTCATACACAAACTCCCCCTGTGATGATGCTTTTGTCTATGAAGTTCTCTATGAAGTTACTCTCCCCCTTTGACATCAATGGCAAAGGGTCGCTTCCCTTATGATCAACTTCTGTCTATCTGCATTTTGTTGACCAAAATATGAACTTGGGTAACTACCCCTGGAATCATGCTCTGCCTGCCATAATTGAATGACTCCCCCTCTCAATATGCTATTTTTTCCTTTGAATACTCTCCCCCTCTATTTCTGAAAGGGTAGCTCTTCTTGGCAAGGTCTCTTCCCCTGTTAATTTACTAACTTCTTATCTCAATTTATTGGGATTTTTGTTTTCAAATAAGTAGTCTTCTTGATACCAATTTTGTAACGATCAAGTCTTTTCAAAATTTAATCTAATTACTTTCTTATTTAATAACCAAAATACTCCTCTTGAGTTTTTATTGACTTTCCTTTGTCAAATAGAACAAGAGTATGAATCTTACTGATATTTTTTATCTGCTTCTTATTCGTCTTTGATATTTCACAGTAAAATCAATTGAGGAATTTTACCAATTGATTTAAATATCAATTTTGTTATCAATTGATCTTTGTTGAATGATACTCCTTGAACTTCTCTGCTACCTTTATTTTTTCTTCTTCTTGTATTCTACAACTAACTCTACCAATAATTTTTCTTTTGACCACTAATCTATATATAGTCAAGATTTTCCATATGTTAATTTAGAAACTCTTTGGTATAATCCTTTGATTTTGTAAAAACCAATTTAAACTTATTTTTTTTATTTTCTTTCTTTTTCTAACAACTTATGACATTATCAAAATTTGATATTGTCTCATATTCTTCTATAGGTACTTCCTCTTCTTGAGCATGATTTATCTCATATTGAGTTTCACATTATTCATTAGGACCTTTACCCCTCATGTTCTTATTATTAGTTTCTTCAATTTCAAGTGTAATAACATCCTTCTTGCTTTCTCCTTCAGATTTTTTTCTCCATATCTTTCTGTGAGATATTCTGCTTTTTGGATCTTCTCTTTCTAATTGTGTTTTTGGATATTTTCCATCTCCTTTTATGTTCCAAGTTTTATTAGGTTTTGTCACTGACTTGAATGACTTATTCAAATATTGACTTTTTGTATTTTTGTAGTTTTAAGATTTGTGCCCAAACCTATCACAATTGTAACATCTCATTGTATGACAAAATTTTGTTGTGTGCCCAACAAAATTACATCTCCAACATCTAATTGAGTTTTTGGATTTTCTTGTATATGCTTTCTCTAGTTTCTTGCAGTCCATTTCTTTATGGCCAAAGCTATGATAAGAAAAGCAATAGCCATTGAAGGTATTTCCATTCTTGATTTTATTTTGACTTGAAGGATGTATCATTTGATTTTCTTCTTCCTTTTTACTTCTAAAGTTGTCCTCCTTAACAAAGTTCATGACTTGTAATTGCTTTGTACTTGCACCTTTTCCTTTTAAGAAGGATGATCCTTTCTCATTTTTGTAAATGGTGCACCATTTGTTATTTTTTTTCTTTCTTATTGAATCCAAKACCAGTTTTGTCATCARYTGATCTTTGGCTTTTCCAAATCTTATCTAGGATAGCTGAACTATTCTRGAAATTGACAATCTAATTTGTCTTTTCATTCATCTTTTTKAGATTGACTATYTCTAACTTCAATATTTGWCATAATTCTTCATTTTTAGTYAAYTGAATATTCAAGGATTCYTCTATTTCTTTAGCATGTYCAAGTTGAGTCTTTAGATTGATGATTATWTMTTTTGTCTAATMCGAGAMTTCTTTGCATTTAATAGTTTTKTCAYATGYCTCCAATTCTTCCAYAACTTTTGTTAGRTMAAAAACTTTAGTTTTCAATAWTTTGATTTCTTCCYCGTATTCTATCTKAATCCTTTTGAGTTTGATGKCTTCTCTTYCAAACATTTGGMATGATTYTTTCTTTTTAGTTATTTGAATCTTCTGAGCTTCTTCCTTTTTCTYAGCTTCTACAATTTGAGTMATCAGATCTGCATTAGTAKTTTCATTTRTCTTTTTGAGATTGATGATTTCYAATTCCAACATGTGGTAAGATTTTYATTTCCTTGTTAACTGGATCTTTAGCTCTTCTTTACTTTCTTTAATTTCCTYAATTTGAGTGTTTGACTTCTCAACCTCCTTTCTAAGATTCACAACTTCRGTTTTCAATCTTTTGATCTCTTCTTCTTTGTTTTCTAGCTGAAATTTTTGTTCATGCTCTTCATGGTTAGATTGATCCAACTGTTGTAGTATCATCTTATCTTTCTCTTGGAGTTTTTCCAACTCTTCTAGAGTGCACATAGTTGTGTACTCAAGATGATCAATAACCTCCACAGGAACTTTAATATGCATATAATTTCCTGGTTCCAACTGAATCTCTCCTATAGTTACTGCAACATCAATTTTAAGATTATGTAATTTTTCTTTAGTGAATACTGAGGTATTCCTCAATTCCTGTATTTCATTCTGATTAGAAATCGTTTTCTCTATATTATGTTCTTCAATCTAATTGCAGTTTTCCTTTTCTTTATCTTCTTAATTATCTTGATAAGAACTTTCTTCTTCCGAGTTCTGTTCTTTATTCTGAAAGGAATCCTTTGTATCTGAGTCTTGTTTCTTACTCTGATAGGATTTATCCTCTTCTTGTGTTTCATTCTGATAATAGTTTTCTAGTTGAAGCCATAATTCTTTAGCAGATTTGTAGTGCTTCATCTTTTCTTTGACTTGGTCTGTTAATCCATCCTGAATTGCTTTTAAGACTACTGAATTATTTCTCTTTGCTTCTTTTGCAGTTTTGTATTTTCTCTTTGAAATAGTTAAGTGCCAGGGCTTACTTACTACCGAATCCCAAACTCCAGATCCTCTTGACTTCATATATCTTTTCATATTTTCCCTCCAGTATAAATAATATGTTCCATCAAATAAGGGAGCTTCATTTGTGGAAATAACGATTTGTCCACCCATTTCTTTTGAATCTACCTTTAGTGTTTAAACTGTGTTGAAGGAACCTTGCTTTGCTCTGATACCAATTGTTGAAATGGGTACTTGACACTAAGAGGGGGGGGGTAAATCAGTGCCACAAAACTTAGGATAATTTTCCACTTTTCACAAATTAATTGAACAACAAATATTTATTTCATTTTCTCAATCAATATATATAAAATAATAAATATTTTATTTATTAAATAGCTTGAATGAATATATAATATTAATCTTTGAATATCATCTTCATACAATTATGAGAGACCAGACTCTCTATTACAAGACCCAACTTGTAGTTCTCAGATCCAACTGAGAAATGAGGAATCCAACCCTCATAACAAGTCCCAACTTGTTGATATCAAATCCAACTGAGATGTGAGGAATCCAATCCTCATACAAGACCTAGCTTGTAAACATGCACCAACCTGATAGAATGAACTTTCATTCAATCCATTATATATAAATATATATATTTCAACAAATTCAACTACACTTCTTCTCACCATTCCTTCTTGTTTATATAGTCTTCCAATTGGTCTGAACTTGAATCGTTGTGTCTTTTGATATTTGAACCATTGTACCTTTTCATTTAAAATGATAATATTAATCTTTAATTAATATAGTTTTTCCTTTTATCCTTTATTCATAATACTCATGAATTAACTATCTTTTAATCATGACTGTGTGTTGGTTCTTTTGTCTTCATGAGTTGATCACAGACATGGATCGACTCATCATATGATTCTCATGCTTCTGTTGTATTCTCTGTTCACCAACATATCATATTTGATCTCTTATGGATTATCTGTATTGTTCTGATGTTTACTTTGTGTCGAATTAAGTCTGTATGAGGCACTTCCTTCAAAAAATTTCATATGATCGCAGGTGTAGAACCATAGTCTTATCAATTTAAGCGTTGCCTCATTTTACCCTTATTTCTCTATTTCATATGACCAACAGTGGTGACCAGATGCTAGGCCAAATGAGCGCTTAAGAACTTTATCAGAATCAATGGTCACGATTTAATCTCCCGATCAGATGGACGACTGTAGAGACTTCAAGACTTTGTCCTTTCAAATCTTTTGATATGATTTCGCTGAACAGATCAGACGGTTCATGTTTATTTCATGAAACTAGATCAATGGTTAGATTTGATCCTTACACTTATCCTTTCACTGCTTGATCTAATGGCTCAGACTTAATCAAGCATTGAGATGTATGTCCATCATTTACTTCGGGACTTCGACTATTTCTACTTACGCTATACTTCCACTGTATTTTGATCAACGATTGATAATGCACCTGAAGTGATATTCAGATCGGACGACTGATGTCCACTTCGAGATTTCGACATTCGAGACTTTGGGACTTTGGGAAAGTGCTGGTGGAAAAAATCCAGAAGTAAAACTCCCGGTGTGACGTAAATTACTTACGTCACTTGATGACATGGCACGAGTCGATTAGCTGCCACTGTCACTCAGATTCCTGATTTACACGTTCTGAAATGTCGATTTCAACTTGACACTTTTCATTATCTGAATGTGCCACATGTCCTTGCTGATGTGTTCTACTGACCTGGTCTACCACATGTCCTTGCTAACTTAGTCTGCCACATGTCCTTGAATTGGACGGTTGAGGCTTACCTCAGGTCTTTACCCGAAGTCCACAGGTTTATGCCACGTCTTTTCTAGATCAGATGACCCAGATCCACTTCAGATGATTCGACGCTTGATATTTACTTCAGACGATCTGATGACTGAGATCTACTTCAGATGATCCGACGATCGAGAATTTATTTCGGCTCTCTGTCTCTCCGGACTTCGGGGATTTCAAATCTCAAACTGAAGCTCTGGATCAGATGACCCATATTCACTTCAGACGATTTGATGCTTGATATATTCTTCGAACGATCTAACGTTTGAGATGTACTTCAGATGATCCGATGGTCGAGAATTTATTTCGGCTCTCTGGCTCTACGACTCTCTGGAATTCGGGTATTTCAAATCTCAAACTGATAATTGTTGATGTGAGATTTTTACGGAGCGTAACCTCCTCACATATTTAGACCCGAAACGAATAATGTTCATTTGATCATGATCTTAGATCGAGGGCTCATTCTATGTGTGATGCTATTTTTCCTTGGATTAAATTCAACAACTCTTCTTCTAGCTTATCGTGTCCCTCCTCTTTAGAATGATCCAACGATTGACGGAAATTCGGATAATTGAGATCTCAGATATTTCAACTTATCATGTCCTTCCACTCATAAGTGATCCAATGATTATGAAGACTCTCAAAGCAAATCCATGATCAAGGATGATTGCAGAACCACAACTTGCAAGTGATTTAATTCGTCACCCAAGCTCCGCAATTTGAAGTTGTGCGTTTGTTAGTGAGTCAACGACAATCGTCAATCTTTGAACCTATAAGATTTGACGATCCTGACTAATTGTGGTATTGTAAATAGCACGATGTTTAATTCTCCTTTCATTCTCTGCAATTTATCCCTGGCGTATCTGACGGTCATGATTTAATCCGACTTAATCTGATCGTTTGTTGGATCAACCACAATCATCGATATTTGAGTTTATGAGATATGACGATCTAGACCAATTGCGGGATCGGATCTAGCGACTCGTTTAATTCTCCTTTTGTTCTCTGCAATTCATCCATGTCGTTGATCTGGCACATGAGTTTCAATGGTCTTGATTTGATCGTTGACTATTCCTGCAACGATCCTTTAAGCCTACGGTCACTCATATGACTGACGTTCATTACATGAGATAATCAACACCATCAATTTCTTGATCGGACGGTTGCTGAGGCTTCTCACCTTTTCCTGTGCATTGATCAACTTCTCAGTCTTTCCATCGATCTCGACGAAATTTCTACAATGCGCTCTTCCTTCTGAGCTTTGATCTTCATTCTCTAACCTTCCCGAGCTTTAATCTTTGGCATAATGTCATACTATTTGACGTTTTCTGCTAACTGATATACTCTTGACATCAATGACAAATTCATCTATGATAAATCAACAATGACAATTCATCATAACAACTTATCATCACATCACAATGACATCAATTGTTGACATCAATGAAAACATATCAATGACATATGTCCAACACCTACACTTGGTAGATTTTTCTTATAACAATGTGTACCGAGCATCTCTAAGGATGAGCCCATTTGAGGTACTTTATGGAAGAAGGTTCAACACACCTGTAAGCTGGGACAACCCAACATATAGAGCAGTGGTTGGACTAGAATTACTCAGGGAAATGGAAGAGTAGATGTTGAAAATAAAGCAGAATTTAAAGGCTACTCAAGACAGGAATAAAATCTATTTTGATAAGGGCATAACTCATAGGGAATTTAAAGTGGATGGCCATGTATTCTTGAAAGTGAAGGCCAACAAAAGTTCCCTGAAGTTGGGAAATTGTTCAAAGTTGGAAGCTCGTTATTGTGGGCCATTTAAAATCCCAGAGATGATTGGTCTTGTAGATTGTATGCTTGCATTACCTGCATCGATGTCTATTCATAATGTATTCCATATATCATTGCTCAAAAATTATATAAGGAATATATCCTATGCTGATAAGGGTAGATTCTGCTGCGGTTTTTCTGCCACACTTTCCCTACCATGATTTTGCTACAACACTTTTCCTGCTGTGATTTTTTTGCCACACTTTTCTTGCTGTACTTTTTCTGCCGCACTTTTCTCTGTCAATAATACCTTCCCAAATAACCTTTCACAAAATAGATATTCAATGATATTCAATAGGTGCTAATGGGAGAGACTTTCTCTCTTATTTATACTTCCATGTAGGTTCCTCAAGGGGTTACCTTCTAACCAACTTGACCCACTTTCCTTATTTTAGCTATAACCCACTTCTAACTCGCTTTGCTACAAATAATAAATTCTCCACTTCTAGTTGCAACTAAATTATTATTTAAATAATTTTTTTTGCAACTACTTTGACTTATCCATAAATAGTAAACTCACCACTTCTTGTTGCAACCACTTTATTATTTAAATAATTTCTCTTTGCAACCACTTTGACTACTTTATTATTTAAATAATTTATCTTTACTCACAACTTCTTGTTGCAACTAACTTTTATATAATTAGTCAATTCATAACTTCTTTCCCTTTAACTAACTTATTGTTGCAACCACTTTTAATTTATTTCTTGATGCAACAACTATACCCATGATTAACTCCTAGTTACTTTCAATTTAACTAGTACACTTCTTCTACGAGCTTATAGAATAATTGACTTCTTTGACCTTCTAGGGGCTTCTAGATAACTCGTGAGGGTTCTCCAACTTCATATGGACATAACTCTCTAACCATGAGGAGTTAGGTGACATTCCACATATCACCAGAAATTTTATGACATGTACTATCCATATAGAATAGTCTTACATGCAAATATATTAAAATTCATACCATTATACATAAATCAAACCGAAGTCCCTTAGTCATATTGTTGGGGCTACCATAATTTGATATTAGAATTGCTTCAAGGGTTGCCATCAATGACAACCAACCCAATTAATCAACAATCTCCCCCTTTGGCATTGATGGAAACACTCTGATGCAATAATGAACTTATATCGATCATGCTCCCCCTATGACCATCACTCCCCCTGAAACCATGCCTCTGTGCTCTCTCTCCATGCATGTAATAAATATCTCCCCCTTTGACATCAATGGAAAAGGTAACTTACCATCTGGGGCTGCTCCCCCTAACTGAATTGTCCTTGGGGCTACTCCCCATGATTGAACTCTTCCTGAAACTGCTCCCCCAATCTGAATTGTCCTTTTTATGGTGCTTCCTCGTGTAACTCTAAGAAATATAAGATAAGAATTCAAAATAATTCATTCGGGAGTAGAAATTACTCCGAGTCTCTGGAAAAGATACTCAAAGACTTCCCTTGGACGTAGTTTTGTGAAGATATCTACAACCTATTCCTTTGTCCCCACATATTCAACTATGATGTTCTTCTCTGCAACATGTTGCTCTAGAAAGTGATACTTGATTGGAACGCTCTTCATCTTGGAGTGCATCACTGGATTCCTTTAGATACTAATATCACTTATATTATCACAATATATAGGAATGGGCTCATCATACTCAACTTGTATATCTCTCATATTTTGTTTCATCCATAAAACTTGTGTACAACATGTTGTTGCAATATACTCTGCTTCAGTTGTAGACAATGATACTAATGATTGTTTCTTGCTTATCCAAGATACCAAACACTCACCGAAGTAGAATGTCGCTGTACTGGTTCTTCCTTGGTCATCAATGCAACCTGCCCAATCTGCATCTATGTAGGCAATAAGTGATAGGTCATTTCATTCTATATACCATAATACAAAATCTTCTATGCCCTTGAGATATATGAAAATCCTCTTCATTGCTAAGACATGTGATTCATTTGGTGCTTCTTGAAATCATGCCACCTGTCCAAATTCCTTCATTGCATCTGGTCTGGATATTGTCACATATAGTCGACTTCCAATCATTAACATGTATTGCCTCTAGTCTGTAGACTTTTAATCATCATCTTTGCTCAACTTGCAACCGATTTGCATAGGAGTGTTAACTGGTTTGCAATCTTCCATTCCAAAACTCTTTAGCATCTCTATGATATAATTAATTTGAGAAATAAAAATGCCTTGATTGCTTTGACATATATGAAGACCCAGAAAGAGGGATAGTTCTCCAAGTAATTATATTTCAAATTTATTCTGCATATCCTTTGCAAATTTATGGCTTAACCTGTCATCGTCACTTCCAAAAATAATATCAATATAAACTTCAATTAATAAAATACTTTTTTGAGTTACCTTGATGTAGAGGTTGTTGTATACACTTTCTTTTCTGACCCTGCATGTTGTAGATATTTATCCAATCTAGAGAACCATGCTCAAGGAGCCCGTTTTATACCATAAAAGGCCTTCTTCAACCTACACACATAATCTTCGTTCTCTGATAGCTGAAATCCTTTTGGTTGTTCAATGTAGACTTCTTCTTCAAGTTACCCATTTAGAAAGATTGATTTAACATCCATCTGATACACTTTAATATTCTTGGAGCATGCATAAGCTAATATCAATTGGATTGCTTACATTCCGGCAACTGGGGAAAACGTCTCTTCAAAGTTGATCCCTTCAACATGTGTGTATCCTTTACATACCAATCTAGATTTGTTCCTTGTAAGATGTCCATATTCATTCAATTTATTTATGAAAACTCATTTTGTGCCAATCACATTCTTGTACCTTGGTCTTAGAAACAATTCCCAAGTGTCATTCTTCTCTATTTGATCTTATTCTTCATTCATGGTTTTTTTCTAGAATTCATCCTTGTTGGACTCTTAAAAATTGTTTGGTTTAATTGTAGATAAGAGTGCTAGGTGCAGTTGTTCTGGTGAACAAATTATTCTTCTAGTCTCAACTCCTACATCCTTGTTTCCGATAATTTGATCTAAAGGATGATTCTCCTGTACTTGTTTTCTAGGTTTCTTTGGAGGTACTTGTTGAAATTTCTCTTCCTCTTCTTTCTAATCTTCTTCATATTCCCCTTATACTTCTTCTTCATCATTTTCTTCTTCTTCGTAAACTTGTTCCCCTGATTCTTTTTCTTCTTCCTTTAATTTTCGTCCACATGTTTCATCAACTGTTACAATGATGTTTTGCACAACTTTGTTGAGCCTTAGACTGTAACACTTATATGATTTCCTTGTACTTGAGTAACTGAAAAGTATGTCTTTGTCCACACGAGAGTCAAACTTCTCCATTGTTCCATATTCTCTTTTGATGTAGCATTTACTTTTGAGCACTCTGAAGTGCTTCACATTTGTTGGTATTGCTTTCCATAACTCGTAGTGATTTTTGTCACCATTGTTTTTGAGCATTACTCTGTTTTGAATGTGAACTGTTGTATGCACTGCATGTGTCCAAAAAACATTTGTCAATTTAGAATCCATTAACATTGTTCAAGTCATTTCCTTTACTGTCTTGTTCTTTCTTTCAACAACTCCATTATGTTGAGGTGTCCTAGCAACAGAGAAATTCCTTTGTATTCCATGCTTGATGCAAAAATCCATAAATTCCTTTGAAGTAAACTCTCCTCCATTATCAGATCATCAACTAATAACATAAAATATTTCTCACCTTTTAAACCCCTTTTTCTAGTTCTTCCAACTAGATCAGTATGCACAATTTCCAACAGTCTTTTCGTTGAGTATTCCTTTGATTTGAACCCGATCTTTGTTTTCTTTCCTCGTTGACAATGCCTACATAATGTTTTGGTTGGTATCATGATCTAGGGCATTTCTCTAACTACTTCCTTTTTTTTGACTTTGACAAGGTTATCGAGGTTTATGTGACCCATTCTTCTATGCCATATCCAACCTTCATCTTCCTTTCCTAGACAACAATTTTCATTTCCAATTTCACTTAATACATATATGTTGCTTGAAGTTTTTTTAGCTGTTGCAATCAATTTTCATGAACCTTCTTTCTTATATCACACTTCTGTGAATCGAATGTAAATTTATGACCTTGGTCACATATTTGAATTACACTTATAAGATTATGTTTCATATCTTCCACTAGTATAAAATTTTCTACCTTGGTATTCTTGTTTCCAATTCTCACTATGTCTTTTCCAATGATTCTAGCTAAGTCATCATTTCCAAAAGAGACCGATCCATCTCTTTCCTTTCTTAATGTAAGAAACATCTCTTCATCACCTATCATGTGTTTTGAACATGCATTGTCAACATACCAACCACATTTTTTATGCGTAGCTTGTAGAGCGAGTGTACATTCTTCATTGTTATACTGATTTTGATTTCTTATCCATGTTCTCTTCTGAGGTTCATGTCTATGACTGTTGTTATTTTGTTGTGTTTCTTTAGGAGGGATTGTCATACTACAATGTTTGGCCATTTGTCCAAAGTTGTTGCACTTGTAGCATTCCACTTCAATGCTCAATGATTCAAACCTATTGTAGATTGCTCTTTGTGTTTCACTAGGCGTTCTTGGATAACCATTTTGTGTATGACTTTCAAATTTGTTTATGTTCCTACTATTTTCTCTGCAATTTACAACTTTATGTCCAAAATTATTACATGCATAACATAAACCAAAAAATATAGTTTGATACCTGGGAGTTGAATATCTTCTAAAAGGAGTTACTCTTATAGATCCTTCTTTTTCCCGAGGCATCTTTGTTTCTGACTGTCGTTGATTCTGAAATATGAATTTTCTCGGTAGAGGAGTGTCCCTGTGATATTTCTTGTAGAACTTCATATCCCCTCATATTGTTTCTGCATAGATTTTTGGATATGTTTTTTGATCTATCATTTTGGAGCTTGATCTCTTTGCTGTCTGATTGTATCCAAGTCCAGACTTGTCATATTAGGCATTTGATTGTTGATAATGTCATCCAAAACTTTTGATTTGTTTTGCATATTTTTCTTTTTGTGAAAATCCGTGCTTCCAAATTTCCAATGATCACGTCTCTTTCTTCTAACTGCGCTTTGAGTGATTCATTAGTTCTTTTATCTTTTTCTATGTGAACATTCAATTCTATGATCATTTTCTCTAGTTCTTGAGTGTCTTTTTTGTTGTCTAGTTCTGCTTGGAGATTTTAGTTTTTCTTCTTTTATCTTTTTATAACTTCTATAACACTCAACAATTATTCTCAGTAGTCAACTTCTGCCTCTTCATATTCTTCTTTAATGTCTTCTTTATCAAAATCTTCTATTGCCATGAATATAACTCTTTCCGTCTCACTTTCACTGACATCATCTTCATTTGATGATGAACTCTCTTCTTTGGTACATAAACTTTTCTTGGAGACTTTCTTTTTGGTTATTTTGCCTTTATATGTTTGTTTTCTATTTGAATCATCTTCATCATTTCTTTTCTTTTTCTTATGAGGAAATTTGTTAGCAAAATGACCAATACCATCACAATTTTAAAAAATCAATGGAAGCTTACCTTTATATGTGTTGTTGGTTTTCATTGATGTCAACCCTTGAAGAAAGTCTGATATCGAATTCTGGTAGCACAAAGATTTGGGTAATGGACCCAAGTTTGTTTGATGGATAATGGTATGAGTTTTGGTATATTTGCGGGTAAGAATATTCTAGATGGATATTACATGTCATGCCATTTCCAGTGGTATGTGGAAAATCACATAACTCCTCACGTTTAGAGAGTTATGGACATGTGAAGTTGGAGAACCCTCATGAGTCATCTAGATGCCCCCAAAGGTCAAAGTAGTCAAAGTGGTTTAAGAGATTTTAGAAGGTAAATAATAAAGTGAAGTGATGAGTGTACTATAAGTCAAAGTGAATACAAAAGAAGTTATTTAAATAATAAAATTTATGGAAAAATTACTAATTGGACAAGTGATTAGAAGTGGGTTAACCCTAAAATAAAGAAAGTAGGTTAAGATGGTTAAAAGGTAACCCCTTGAGGAGCTACATGAAAGTATAAATAAGAGGCAAGGCTCTCTCATTTTAATCACACTTGAGAATATTGAATATCTATAGGTGACTCGGCTAACCAAAGGATATCTAAGCCGAATTTCAAAGGGAAGGTGAAGTAAAGAAGGCCGAAATTCAAGGGTGGATAAATTCTTTTGATGATGCTTTCTAAGGTATGTTATTTACAGGTCATCTCACCATTTTCTCAATAACTTTTTTTCTAGAATGATTCAGACCGTGAAATTGGGAGGCCATTGAGAAGACATATCCAAGTAGCCGTGATACAAGTTTTAGTTTGTGGGTCGTTGTATTTTTGGACTTACACGCCGTGGAAAATAGGGTTTGTGGCTAGTCCTGAAACTAGTCTAAAACATGTGTTTCAGGTAAAAGCGTCATAACTTCTTCTTAACAAATCCAAATTTAGTAAGATGAAATGTATTGGTTAGAGTAAAGTTTTTAGTATTATGTGTACAATTTTCAGATCCATACAAAATATATTCTGTGTGGGGCATGCTCTACAATTTCGGTCTCTAGAATAAGACATAATTCAACAAGGTATGCCATTTTTTTCTATAACTCCTTTTCTGAGAGGTTCCAAGTAGTGAAATCTAGAGGAATTGCATAAAATACACTGAAGAACATTGTGTACCATTTTCAGATATTTATTCATTATGGGTACATAGTTATGATTATTGCAAGTTAGGGTTGTTGACTAATCCAAAACTAGTTATGTGAGACTAAAGTAAAGTTTGATAGAATGCTAGTCTCTTGTTGTTAAAGTTAAGGAATGTTTGCAGGTATGTGATCATATACACTAGGTTTATTACAGAGTTACAAATCAGATTTGGATGATGAAATTGATGAGGGCTTTTTGTTGAGGTACATGTTGGGTACATGGTTGAGACAAGTAGTTGATGAGTTGGCACATACATGTGGTGTATAGTTGATTATGTTGGTACATCTTGATGAGTCATAGTTTATGTGTATTTGATGCGTGATTGGTACATATTTGGTGCATGTTTGATGCACTCGTTGATGGTACAGGTTGAGGTATATGTTGATGCATGGTTGATGCACTTGTTTATGGTACAGGTTGATTGCAGATTGTTTGGACAGGTTAATGTGACAGGTTATTTGTACAGGTTTGGTGCATGGTTGATGCATTTGCTAATGGTATAGGTTGAGGTACATGTTTTTGTATGGTACATGTTGTCACAGGTTATTGGTACAAGTTGTTACAGGTTGATTATAGGTTGATTGATACAAGTTTACAATAGTATATCTCAAAGTGATAGTGTGACAATGGTTCCATTATTCTACTTCTACATCAGGGTGGTTGAACGAGGCAAGGACAAGTGGTTATAGCCACCTTCCAGTTGTA
>SNQJ01S0069785.1:13035-51911 GCA_010110895.2 Picea sitchensis | reverse complement strand
GTTATTGCAAGAATTTGATATTACAATTGTAGATAGACCAAGAAAAGAGAATGTAGTTGCTGATTTCATTTCTCGATTGACACCTGATGATGATACCCCAGTAGATGATTCCTTTCCTGATGATATCTATTTGCAGTTTCTGCTCACTCACCTTGGTATGCAGATATTGCTAACTACTTGGTTGCAGGAAAGTTTCCATCACACCTATCCTACTGAGAGAAAAAAAGTATTATTCATCAAAGTGCTCGGTATAGTTGGATAAGTGGGTACCTTTTCCATACAGGAGCTGATCAAGAAATTTGAAGGTGTATTAGAGAAGATGAGGTATATGATCTATTGAAAGCTTGTCATGATGGCCCTTGTGGAGGGCATTTTTCTTATAAGAGAACAACATATAAAATTCTTAGGATGGGGTACTATTGGCCCTCGCTCTTCAAGGATGCAAATAAATATGTCAAGGCCTATGATAGCTTCCAAAGAGTAGGCCAACCTAATCATAGAGATGAAATGCCATTAAACCCCTAGGTAGTACTTGAACCATTTGAAAGATGGGCCTTAGACTTTATAGGACCCATCAACCCCCCATCCAATCAAAAAGTTTATATAGTGGTCTGCACAGACTACATGACTAAATGGGTGGAAGCCAAGGCACTCCACAGAGCGACTGAAGAAGCAGTTATAAATTTATTATTTAAAGACATCTTCACCAGATTTGGAATGCCAAGAGAATTAGTTACAGATGGAGGACCTCCTTTCACTTCCCATGGGTTCAAAGCCACCCTTCAAAAATATCATATTCAGCAGAGAATGATTACAACATACCACCCCCAAGCCAATGGATAGGTGGAGAGCACAAACAAAGTAATAGAAGCCATTCTCACAAAAACAGTGAAGGAAAATAGAAAGGATTGGTCCTACAGGCTCTCTGAAGCACTATGGGCCTACATAACTACCTGGAGAAATACTACAGGATTCTCTCCCTATGAATTAGTCTATGGAAAGAGTGTTGTTTTTCCTGTGGAATTTGAGATAAAAACCTTAAGGACTGCTTTAGCTTTCAACCTTGATCTAACCGATGCACAGATAGCCAGGTTGCAGCAGCTTAATGAACTAGAGGAGAAAAGACTAGATGACATTCAGCAAACAACCATAATTCAACAACAACGATCAAAATGGCATGACAACAATATCAAGAACAAGCAGTTCCAAAAAGGTAATTGGGCCCTACTGTATGATTCCTGGTTCAAAGAATTTCAAGGGAAACTGCGTACAAGATGGCTTGGACCTTACGAAGTACACAGTTTTCCCCAATGGAACAGTAAGGCTCCTCACAATCGATGACTCCAGAACTTCGTTACTTGTAAATGGTCATCGGCTCCGTCTGTACCAACGACCTATTTCTAAAGAAGATTTTAAGGCCACATGCATGGCAGATGCCCATTTTCTCTTCGTTGAAGGGGTTTCTACCCCTAATAGCAATTAATTCTTTTAATTTAATTTTCTTTAGTATTAGATTAGATTAGTTTTTATTTACTAATAATCCCTGTCAAGAAATACCATGTTACAGTCGATTTTTGCAGAGTCCCGATCGAAGCACAGCCACTAGGAGAGGACGATCCTACTTTAAAGAGACAAGCTTTCACGATGTTGAAACACCACTGTTCAACACTGTTGACTTTCCCGATGCTGAAACACCACTGTTCAGTACTCCTGACTTTCCTGATGCTGAAACACCACCGTTCAATACTCTTGACTTTCCTTCATTACTGAAACACCACTACCACCAACCCCACACCTAATCCCCCATCACTGATCAGAAACCTTTTACCATTTTTCCCCTTTCCTCACCATTCTTCATCGACGAAACAACATCGTCCAGCAATTGTTTTGCCTTTTCTTTTACGTTGCTGAAACACCATTGTCAGCAACCCTTCATCATTTTCCCTGATGCTGAAACACCACTGTTCAACACTTTTTATTCTTCCCACTCCCAAAACACTACAGTCCGCCATATCCTCACCATTCTTCATCGACGAAACAACACCATCCAACAATTGTTTCGCCTTTTCTTTTCTGTTGCTGAAACACCATTGTCAACAACCCTTCATCATTTTCCCCGATGCTGAAACACCACTGTTCAACACTTTTTATTCTTCCCACTCCCAAAACACTACAGTCCGCCATCTCCTCACCATTCTCCATCGACGAAACAACACCATCCAGCAATTGTTTCGCCTTTTCTTTTCCATTGATGAAACACCACCGTTCAACACTCTTGACTTTCCTCCGATGCTGAAACACCACTGTTGAATTTCTTCTGATGCTGAAACACCACCGTTCAACACTCTTGACTTTCCTCCGATGCTGAAACACTAGTCTTTCAACATCATCTGTCAACAAGCTTGTACGCCCTCATATTATAGTTCATCCTTCTAGTCAGCAAACCCTCGACACAATTCATCTATTAGATCAAAAGTCTCTGCCACGACAAGACTACCACAGACATGCATGATATTTTGTTTTCAGAACGAATCAAAAGGTAAGGCGAGGTATGTAAATTTTATGTAATTCATTTAGACTATAGTTAATGGGAAGATTCCATATCATTATGACCACTCAAGTGAAATCATTACTAGCCGCACTTGATGGGAGGGAAGGACACATCAAATCTTCGATACCATCATTTCACACAAATTCACCGCCACCACCCCTATTTCACCACCCTTTCGCACATTTGACCGCCATTTTGCATAACGTCGCTCAGAAAACTCACTCTGCGCAGAAGCTGAGACTCTAACTCTTGACGTTGTATCTTACCGAGCTGGTAGCCATGGGAGGATCTGTCATACGGAACGAGCCTGCCACCACAGCACTGTTAGAACACTATCTAGCAGCTTATCAAATCTTCCAGCAGGTAGGATGGCTCAATTACTTTCAGAGACTTCAGGGGTATAATGAACAACAAGTCCTGCAATTCGCCCAAAATATTCAGGAGGACCATTCTGTCGTCGAAGAGGTATGAATATCAGTAACAGAAGAAGACATAGCATAGGTCTCAGGCTTCCCTATCGACGACACTCGCATGTTCAGCCGTAAGCACATCATTCAGAATGCTCTGCAGAACTTCTTCCTGCCAGAAGAACGAATTGAATTTAAAGGTAGGGGGGTTCAACTCAGCTCACTGCCACCCCCATGGCCCGAAGTCACACGATTCATCAAGCATTACTTGACCTATGAAGGCCGATATCAGGTAGTTTATCAGCATGACTTTCTTCTGCTATCTCATTTAAGGCATAATAGACGGGTCAATATTCCTTATTATTTGTTGGGTTGTCTGAAAAATATGGCACAAAGGCTAAAGATCCCACCCTTTCACTCACCCACCACTATCTTGTTCAATTGCTCATGGTTTTGCTCAACAAAACCTCCCACTAAATAATCCACCCATAAATCCCCAAGCAGCTGCCGAAATTCCTGAAAATTCCCAGGAGCAACAACCGCAAACCCCCCCAGACTCCCCCGAAGTACTCAATAGCCCGTCCACAGAACAAACCAGTCCAATAAATTCCCCTACCATACCAAATCTGTCGCATACCTTACCAGAGTCATCCACTACCACCCTTCATATTCTTAGTGATGACTCTGAACCAGATAATTCCTCCTGCCCCATCATTGAAGAAAGACCTTCACGAAAATGAAAACAAGCTCCCCTCTTTCCACCCTTCTTACGGAAAAAGAGAACAAGAGCCTCCACAAGGCCACCCTTTATGACCACTACCCTAGATCCCCCACCGATTCGACTGATACCCCGAACACCTCCAACCTCCCCAAGCTCGAGATCTTTGCCTATTCCAACCACGGGCACTGAAACACAAGAACCAGATGCCCAGGATAAAGTAGCTGAAACACAAGAACCAACTACCCACTCAGTGGCTGAAACACAAGAACCAACTACCCACTCAGTGGTTGAAACACAAGAACCAACCATAGTTGAAACACAAGAAACAACTACGACTGAAACACAAGAACCAGCCGCTGATATTGAAATTGAGTTACAGGAACCAGAGGCCCAAACATCATTTGTTTCAAATAGAGTAGCTGAAACACAAGAACCGACTACCCATCCAGTGGCTGAAACACAAGAACCAGCCACTGATTTTGAAATTGAATTACAGGAATCAGAGGCCCAGAATGCTGCAACACTACCCTCCTCAAGCAAAGTAGCTGAAAAAACAGCTACCCATTCAGTGGCTGAAACACAAGAACCAGCCACTGATACTGAAATTAATATACAGGAATTAGAGGCTCAGGGTGCTGCAACTTTACTTTTCCTACACCAAGAAGCTGAAACACAAGGAGCAGCTACCATTCCTGCAGCTACTCCCCAACAACCAGAAGCAACAATGGCATATGTTTTGCAGGAAAATGAGTTTTTAAAGTCAGAACTGGAAGCATATAAGCAGGAACTAGCCAGGGCAAAGGAAGCATATGAAAATGAACTAAATTTGTACACCTTAGGCAGTATAGAAATCTTGTCAGAGAAAACTACAGAGAGCTTGTGTAAAGAATATATGTGTTGCCAATGTGGAGATATTTACTATCAAGCAGGCTATAAGGTAATTCAAGTCCCAGTGCTAGGAGCAGCCCCTACTCCTTCACCCTTTGTAGCCAAGGAAGAACCTGTTGCAACACAAGAACCAGCAGGCCCTCCCAAGCTCAAGACTGAACCTGTTGCAACAAAAGAACCAACAGGCCCTCCCAAGCTCAAGACTGAACCTGCTACAAGACAAGAACCAACAGGCCCTCCCAAGCTCAAGACTAAACCTGCTGCAACACAAGAACTAGCAGGCCCTCCCAATCTCAAGACTGAGCCCTGCATTGCAACAAAAGAAGCCCCTATTGTTGTCAACAAGGTTGTACAAACAATGACTATGGAGGAATTTACACCTCCCAACCAGATCAATATCTCCACTTCCAGGGAACAATCTACTCAAACCTTACCTCATCCCACTACTTCCAACACTAAAACACAGACTCAGCTATGGGATGAGCAGGCATAAATACAAAAATGGAAGAAAGAGTATGCTGAAACACAAGCCAAAAACCTACAAGTGCACAGACAAATCTAGATAAATCATACTTACTCAAATTGGGAAGCATTAGAACAGACACGCCAGGAAGCTCGTGACCTTAAGAAGAAGAACAAAGAATTGAAAGGCAGATTGGCCCTGGTATTTGATTTGGTACAGAAACTACTGGCCACAAGAAAGCCATCTTGCAACTACTCCTTATTTCTTATGGAGCGACTCACATGGTTTCAGATCAAATCCATTATAGAAGGTAAACCCCATTTTTTCTTTCAAAGCATAATCAAGGGAAAGAGATGACAAACCAAAGACTGACATGGACCCTAAACCACTGCTTGAAAGCAGGGATTCACTAAAATCCACAAGAGGACCTAAAGCTCACAAGTTCACCCTTAACCTTGGCAACAAACAAAAAGAGATAAAGAAAAAAAAAGACTCTTTACAAGTTCCAAGATAATATGAGTCCTGAACCTAGCCAAACACAATCAATTAGAGACCCTAGAAACTCAGGAAGACTTGAGAAGCCAAGAGCTTCCTAAAAGGAAAGAAAATTCTTTTGAAAAAACTCTTTTAGACGACAGAAACACGTGTTGTGCACAATCATCTTGTGTATGTACATTGGCTATGTATAATGGAGAACATGTATGTATGCATGATGGATATATAACAGGGCGCATACACTACTGAAAATTTTCAAAAAATAAAAAGATTCAGAGAAGGAACTCAACTCAGGAAGTCTAGTAAGCACCTGTAAGGTGACCAAAGACCCAAAAATTATTAGAAAACTTAAACAAACAAGAGTTCAAGAAAAATAAAAGATCATCTAAAAAATACCCTAGAGAGACTCTCGAGTGGAGTCGCCAATTCTGTTATGGGGAAAATCCCCCTAATTTGGGTCTAGTGACTAGGTAGATCCTTGAAACCCTGAAAGATAGAAAAGGTTCTACTCTACCCCAAACCACACAAAAACTTACGATAATTAAGGGAAGAGAAATAAGATAGAAATGTGTACCTTAAGTCCTTATGGTTGATGTCGATCCCTTCCAATTGTTGTATGTTCCATGATTGTAGGCCTCCTCCCAAAGTTTGCCTGAAACAATGTTATAGAACAATCTAGGAAAAAATATTCTTAATTATCAATATTATCTAAAGAGTTAGATATTCATGAAAATATTCATAAAAATAAACACATATACATAATATATGGGCCAAGAATTTTTCTCTTTTATTAATAACAAAATTGGAGGTTACAACCTGAACTTTGTTGGCTCCGCTCCACGAACCTCACTTGGGTTCCTCTCATGTGTCTCTAAGTGCACTATTCCCAATACTATCTTTATCACCAACATGCCAATACAATGGGAAAGGATGGATGGTATAAGGAATATGGATGGAAGGGAATGTTGAGAATAAAACTCAGAGCACAATGCAGAAAACTTGGGAAACAAGGGGGAAAATTTGGAAGAGTTCTCTTGCCTTTTGTTTGATATATCCAAATAACCCCCTAGGGCCCTTTTTATATGAGAAAAAGATGGTTAATTCATTTCCAGAATATATACAGGAGGTAATATGGTTCCAAAACCTAATATAGACTGTAAACTTCGTTGGAAAGCGTGGATTTAATATTTTTTTGTCACTTTTTAGAGTGCATGCATGCTTTTAGTAGTGTAGCTAGTGTATCTACATGGGATTTTACATATGCATCTAGTGTATGTATGTGCTTTGCATATGCAACAGGGTGTGTATGTCATACAAAAAGGTTTTTTTTTATAATAACTCCATCAAAATGGGTTTGCAGATGTATGCATGAGTAGGCCAACATCAAGGATGTATAGAAGTGGAATTTAGAATTATAACACTATATAAGGGGTTAGGGAGGTTATGCCCCTAATATGCCCTCCCCCTTGAATAAAAACATTTTCCTCAAGGCTCGAGATCAGGAAATTGTTTTAGAATGGTGGTTGACTCCCAGGTGACATCTTCTGTTGGATTACTAAGAGGGGGGGTGAATCAGTAATAGAGAAATTATAATCCTTTTTAAACCGAATAATCCAAGTGTTATATCAATGTAGAATGAACATCCAATAATGAGTAATGAACAAATGAAAAATCATACACATACACAGTACACCAGTCTTTTACGTGGAAACCTAATGCGAGAGAAAACCACATAATGTTTTTTCTTATATGTCCTGAAGAATTACATTCATTGGAAGCACCAACTTCCTTTGTTTTCTAGCTGCAACTGGAAGGAGGCTCCAACCCCCTAGTTTCCCAGGCTACAACCTGAGGGAAGCTCCAACTCCCCAATTATCTGGATACAACCAGAAGGAGGCTACAACCTCCTATGTTCTCCGACTACAACCACATGTCCTTGCCCCGTCCAACCGCCCTGAAGTAGAAGTAGAATGATAGAACCACTGTCACACTATCACTGTGAGATATACCGCTGTAAACATGTACCAATAAACCTGGACCATGCATCAACATGTACCTCAACCTGTAATCAACCTGTACCATAAACAAGTGCATCAACCATGCACCAACCTGTACCATAAACAAGTGCATAAACCATGCACCAACCTGTACCAAACAACCTATAATCAACTTATACCATAAACAAGTGAAACCAACCATGTACCAAGTATATACCAATCATGTTTCAACTACTCATCAACTATGACTCATCAATATGTACCAATATCATCAACTATACACCTCATGTATGTGCCAACTCATCAACTACTTGTCTCAACCATGTACCCAACTTGTACCTCAACCAAAATTCCTCATCAATTTCATCATCCAAATATGATTTGTAACTTTGTAATAGACCTGGTGTATATGATCACATACCTACAAACCTTCCTTAACTTTAAACAACAAGAGACTAACATTTTCATCAAACTTTTCTTTAGTCTCACATGACTAGTTTTGGATTAGTCAACAACCCTAACTTGAAATAATCATAACTTTGTACCTATAATGAATAAAGATATGAAACTGATACACAATGTTCTTCAGTGTGTTTTATGCAATTCCTCCAGGTGTCACTACTTGGAACCTCTCAGAAAAGGAGTTATAGAAAAAATGGCATACCTTTCTGAATTCTGGATTATTCTAGAGAGCGAACTTGTAGAGCATGCCCCGCATGGAATATTTGTTGAATCGATCTGAAACTATTACCCAACATAATACAGATTGTACTCTAACTAACACATTTATTCTTACTTAATTTGGATATGTTATGAATAAGTTATGACGTTTTTACCTGAAACACCTGGTTTTGACTAGTTTCGGGACTTGCCACAAACCCTATTTTCCACGGAGTGTAAGTCCAAAAATAAAACGAACAAAAAGCTGAATTTTTTACCACAGATACTTGGATATGTTTCCTCAATGGCATAGCAATTTCATGGTCTGAATCATTCTATAAAAAATTTATTGCGAAAATGGTGAGACGACTTGTAAATAACATACCTTAGAAAACATCAAAAGAATTTATCCTTCCTTGAATTTCGACCTTCTTTTCTTCACCTTCCCTCAGAAATTAGGCTTAGATATCCTTTGGTTACCTTAGAAACCTATAGGTATTCAATATTCTCAAGTGTGTCTTAAATGAGAGAGCCTTTCCTCCTCTTATTTATACTCTCTAAGTAGCTTCCTTAAAAACATCTTCTAGGCCACTTTGCCCACTTTCCTTATTTTAGGGTTAACCCACTTCTAATTTCTCCATTAAATTTATTATTTAAATAATTTATTTTGTATTCACTTTGAATTATAGTACACTCATCACTTCACTTTATTATTTACCTTCTAAAATCTCTTAAACCACTTTGACTACTTTGACCTTTTGGGGCTTCTAGATGACATAAGAGGGTCCTCCAACTTCATAAGGCCATAACTCTCAAACCATGAGGAGTTATGTGACGTTCTACATACCAACAAAAATGGAATGACATGTACCATCCATATAGAATAGTATTACCTACAAATATATAAAAACTCATACCATTATCCATCAAACAAACTTGGGTCCATTACCCAAAGCTGGGTTCTCCAACTTCTCATGACCATAACTCTCTAACCGTGAGGAGTTATGTGACGTTCCACATACCACCGAAAATAGCATGACAAGCACTATCCATCTAGGATAGTTTCACTGACAAATTCACTAACCTTCATTTCATTATTCCACAAATAAGCATGGGTTCTCTAACCATACTTCTAGGATAACTCAATCCACAAAGCGTCTTCTCGTGAGGGCTTTCACCATAAGGGGACCACTTTGGAGTTCATCCATTTCTACTTATTATCAACCATGACAAGACAGTAAACATGAATCTTTACATCAAACAAACTTGGGTCCATTACCCAAACCTTTGTGCTATCGGGCTTTCTTCAAGGATTGACATCAATGACAACCAACCTTAATCAACATCTTCTAGAGTTGTATCTTCCACTGGACTAACACTTCCTTGATGGTTCCCTGATGGAGACCACGTTCGCTCTAGTATAATACTGCTTGTGGAAGCAACCAAATGGAACCTCCTTCATCCAACTCAGGGAGATTGGTTTGAGTTGGACACTTAGTTCCAATCACCTTCTTTAAGCAGGAGACTTGAAAAATAGGATGGATCTTAGAATGATTGGGTAGAGATAATTGGTAGGCCACTGATCCCACTCACTTGAGCACTATATAAGGACCATCAAATTTGGGAGTAAGTTTATGACATATTTCAACATTGAATGAAGTCTTATTATAAGTTTGCAGTCGAAAAAACACCTCGCCCCTTAAAAAAATTGAAGTTCAAAATGACCTTGATTTTCTTGTTGCTTCATGCGATTTTGAGCCATGAACAAATTTTCTTTGAGGTCACAAAGAATAGCATCTCAGACTGTAATATTCTTGGCATCCTTCTGAACCTTCAAAACACCTAACATGTATGAGAGAACCGAAAGTGGATTTTAGCCGTATATTGCTTCAAAATGAGTCATGCGAGTAGCTATATGATAAGATGTGTTGTACCACCGTTCAACTAGGGGTAGCCACTCAACCCACCAATTTTTCCTCTCAGATGCAAAACACCAAAAATATGTTTCCAAACACTTGTTGACAAGTTCAATTTGTCCATTCGTATGTGGATGATAGGTTGTGCTAAGATGCAATTGGGTGTCCTATAGCTTGAACAATTCTTACCAAAAATTACTGGTGATAGTGGGATCTCTGCCAGAGACAATAGAATGAGGTATGCCATGAAGCGTGAAGATATTATCCATGAATATTTGAGCCACCGTGGAAGCCTAAATGGGTTTTTAAGAGGACATAAATGATCATATTTTAAAATACGAACGATGACCACCATGTTAACTAACTTATTGACTGATTTAGGTAAGAAAACAATGAAATCCATAGAAATATCTCTCCAAATAGCAGGTGGGATCGAAAGTGGTTGGAGTGTGCCAAAAGTTGTGACTGTTTCTCCCTTGTTACATTGACAAACCTCACATTCAGACACAAATGTAGATTTATAACTTTATCAACATGGGAGAGATGGGATGTCCAAGTTTTACTATAGATGAAAATATCATCAAAGAAAACTAAGACAAAATGACGGAGAAAAGGATGGAAGACATGATTCATAAGACTTTGGAAAGTCGAGGGATCATTACATAGGCCAAAGGGAATTACCAAGAACTCATATTGACCCTCATGAGTTTGAAAGGCAGTATTGGGAGTGTCTTCTCCATTCATACGGATCTGGTGGTAGCGAGAACGTAGATCAAGTTTGGTTAAGTACTGAGCACCACTCAATTCATCCAAGAGGTCATCAATGACAAGAATGGGGAATTTGTCTTTGATTGTGAGTTTGTTGAGGGCGTGAAAATCAAGACACATTCGTTGAGTACCTTCTTTCTTGAGTACCATTACCACATGGGAAGAATAGGGGTTGGTTCTAGGATGGATAACACCCGCTTCTAGAAATTCATGAACACTTTTCTCAATTTCATTCTTCTGGGAAAAGAGATGATGATAAGGGTGAACATTGGGAGGAATATTTCCTGGGATAAGAGGAATGGAATGATCATGGATGCCACGGGAAGGGTGAAGTGCCTTGGGAGTGGTAAAAATAACTTGGTGTTGAGAGAGGATAGATTGGAGGTCAGGATGCAAAGAGGGTGTATCAACAACTTGAATGGAGTGGAGTTGGGAAATAATGCTAGAATTACCCTTTTTGAGGAGATTTTCCATCCAACGGGAATTGATGATCTCAGGTGAGCCTATTGTGATTCCTTGGAACTTATAATGGTGTCCCTCCTATTGGAATTACAGGGTTAATTTCTTAAAATCCATGAGAATGCGACTGAGAGTGTGTAGCCATTCAACACCGAGCACAATGTCACAACCACCCATGTATATAACAAAAATATGGGATTCCAAGTGATATTGGAAAGTTTGGAGGTGCCCATTTTCACAACGTACCCCACATTTCATGGAACCCCCATTGGAAATCATGATTTGAAAATTATTGACGGCATGGATGTAACAATTGAATTTATTAGTAATGCGGTGATGAATAAAATTCTAGGTGCTACCACTATCCACAAGGATGATGACTTTATGATTCTTAATGTAACCAATTAACTTGAGGGTCTGTGGAGAAGAGAATCTAGTGAGCGAATTAAGTGAAATTACCAGTTCAAATTCGCGTGGATTAGAGGGTGGGGTCAGATCACATGGCAATGATACCTCATGCATAGGTGAAACAATTGCCTCGTATTTAGAAGAATCCTCATTAATGGCCATAAAAATCTTATGTTCCTTACACTTGTGCCCAAGAAAATTCTTTTCATCACAATTATAAAAAACACCCTTGAGTTGGTGATCAACCATTTCGCCCCGAGTTAATTTATGGATCTTGAGGGGAGTTGCAGGAGGAGTGGGATTGGTGGGTTTGTGACAAGGAAGAAAGGGTGGTTTTTGGATTTGGGAGGAGATAATCTATTGTTCTTCCTTGGATTGTTGAGTAGCTTCTAAACAAGTGTGGGGGCATTCCATGAGAACATGGGCACATATTTCATCTTTTATTCCATTGATAAAACATTCCATAAAGAAGGCATATGCCATGCCTTTCATTCTGAAATCCAAGTGATCAAATGATGTGATAAAGTCTTCCACTATCCTAGACTACTTCAACTTAGTCAAATGGACTAAATGGTGGTTATCAGAGTCAAAGAGGTCATAAATCTATGCAACAAACTATTTCCAAGCAACATACCCTTGGCGTGCCTTTCTATTCCATTGTGACCATTGACAATGTTCCAAATATAGATGTAGGATACCATAATGAAGCTTTGATAAATCATTAGTAATGCCATGCAAAGAGAAATACTGTTCCATTTAAGTGACCTAGCGTGTGGGATCCGAGCGATCAAATTTGTTCACCTCACTTCTGGGAAGGTGTAGGTCTCAAGGAATGTGGGTGGAATGAGGACCTTGGTAATGGGAAGAGTCATGGTATTCATGATAGGATGGTTTTTCAGAAGAGGAATGATTTAGGGAATGACCCATCAATTGGTCAAGTGTGTCTTTGATGTATTTGATGTGGCACATTGGTCCTAGAGGGTTTGAATAGAGGAATTGAGTGTTCCAATGTTGACATTGATATTCTTGATGTCCTCCTTATTCTGGATGTTGTCAGCAATCAATAAATTGAGTTCTTGGGTGTGGGTGGTGTCCATTTTGATAGAGGTAAAAACTGGTAAGGAAAATGGGATAGGTGGTGAATAAGGGTATCGAGAAAGGTGTGGGACCAATGAGAAAAATGGTGACAAGTGATAGGTACCATTGAAATCAGGGAAAAAGGGGGAATCCAATGGGATAGGGTCTAAATAAGGGTGTCGGGAAAGGGTTCAGATTGACTTAAAAAATTGTATTAAAAATGATAGGTACCATGGTAATCGGGGAGAAGAGAGGAATCCAAAGGGATAGGTCCCAAATAAGTGTGCTTGCAGGACCACTATACTCTTTTTTTGTACTCTTGTGGAGTTATACCCTTATTCACCATGGGCGATATGGGATGTTCAAGTTTTACTATAGATGAGAATATCATAAAAGAAAACTAAGACAAAATGACGGAGAAAAGGATGGAAGACATGATTCATAAGACTTTGGAAAGTGGAGGGATCATTACATGGGCCAAAGGGAATTACCAAGAACACATAGTGACCCTCATGAGTTTGAAATGCAGTCTTGGGAATGTATTCTTCGTTCATGTGGATCTGGTGGTAGAGAGAATGTAGACCAAGTTTGGTTAAGTACTGAGCACCACTCAATTCATCTAAGAGGTCATCAATGACATGAATGGGGAATTTGTCTTTGATTGTGAGTTTGTTGAGGACGTGAAAATTAGGACACATTCAGTGAGTACCTTTTTTATTGAGTACCATTACCACATGGGAAGAATAGGGGCTAGTTATAGGACGGATAACACATGCTTCTAGAAATTCATGAACAATTTTCTCAATTTCTTTCTTCTGGGAAAAGGGGTGATGATAAGGGTGAACATTGGGAGGAAGATTGCCTGGGATGAGAGGAATGGAATGATCATGGATGCCATAGGAAGGGTGAAGTTTCTTGGGAGTGGTAAAACAACTTGCTATCAAGAGAGGATAGATTGGAGGTCAGGATGAAAAGAGGGTGTATCAACATCTTGAATGGAGTGGAGTTGGGAAATAATGCTAGAATGACCCTTTTTGAGGAGCTTTTCCATCCAACGGGAATTGATGATCTCAAGTGAGCCTATTGTGATTCCTTGGAACTTATACTGGTGTCCCTCCTATTGGAATTACAGGGTTAATTTATTAAAATCCATGAGAATGGAACTGAGGGTGTGTAGCCATTCAAAACCGATCACAATGTCACAACCAACCATGTCTATAACAAACATATGGGATTTCAGGTGACACTGACCAATTTGGAGCTGCCCATTTTCACAACGTCCCCCACATTTCATGGAACCTCCATTGGAAATCATGATTTGAAAATTATTGATGGCATGGATGTAACAATTGAATTTCTGAGCAATGCGATGATGAATAAAATTATGGGTGCTACCACTATCCATAAGGATGATGAATTTATGATTCGTAATGTAACCAATTAACTTGAGGGTTTGAGGAGAAGAGAATCTAGTGAGGTCATTAAGTGAAATCACCAGTTCAACTTCTGGTGGATCAAAGGGTGGGGTCAACTCAGATGGTGATGGTAGCGCATCCACAAGTGAAACAACTGCCTCATCTTTAGAAGCATCCTCATTCACGGACATAAAAAATTTTGTTCCTTACACTTGTGCCCAAGAAAATGTTTTTCATCACAATTATAACAAAGACCCTTGAGTTGGCGTTCAACCATTTCAGCCCGAGTTAATTTATGGATCTTTAGGGGAGTTGTCGGAGGGGTGGGATTGGTGGGTTTGTGATGGGAAAGAAAGGGTGGTTTTCGGATCTGGGAGGAGATAATCTATTATGCTTCCTTGGATTGTTGAGTAGCTTCTAAACAAGTGTGGGGGGATGCCATGAGAACATGGGCACATATTTCATCTTTTAGACCACTGATAAATCATTCCCTGAAGAAGGCATATGACATGCCTTCCATTCTGAAATCCAAGTGATGAAATGTTGTGATAAAGTCTTCCACTATCCTATACTACTTGAACTTGGTCAAATGGCCTAAATGGTGGGTGTCAAAGTCAGAGAGGTCATAAAGCTATGCAACAAAATATGTCCAAGAAACATACCCTTGGAGTTCCCTTCTATGCCATTGCGACCATTTCCAACGTTCCAAATCTAGAAGTAGGATACCATAACGAAACTTGGAGAAATCATCAGTAATGCCATGAAAATAGAAATAATGTTCCATTTGAGTGACCCAGCTTGTGGGATCCAAGCCATCAAATTTGTTCACCTCAATTCTAGGAAGGTGTAGGTCTCAAGGAATGTGGGTGGATTGAGGACCTTGGTAATGGGAAGAGTCATGTTATTCCTGATAGGATGTTTTTCAGAAGTGGAAGGGTTTAGAGAACGACCCATCAATTGGTCAAGTGTGTATTTGATGTGGCACATTGGTCCTGGAGGGTTTGAACAGAGGAATTGAGTGTGCCAATGTTGAAATTGATATTATTGATGTCCTCCTTGTTCTGGATGTTGTTAGCAATCAATGAATTGAGTTCTTGGGTGTGGGTGGTGGCCATTTGGATAGAGGAAAAAAATGGTCAGGAAAATGGGATAGGTGGCGAATAAGGGAATCGAGAAGGGTGGGTGGGACCAATGAGAAAAATGGTGACAAGTGATAGGTACCAATGCAATTAGCGAAAAAAAGGGGAATCCAATGGGATAAGGTCCAAATAAGGGTGTCAGGAAAGTGTTCATCTCCACATAAAAAAATTGTATTAAAAATGATAGGTACCATGGTAATCAGGGCGAAGAAAGGAATCCAAAGGGATAGATCCCAAATAATTGTTCTTGAGGGACCACTATACTCCTTTTTTTTGTACTCCTGTAGAGTTATACTCCGATATGAATAATATTGTAGTATCAGAATGCCCAAATTCTTAATAGGAAAAAAGTAGTGTCGAAATGCCCAAATTTTGAATAGGATAAATCTTGTATGTTCCCTTTCTGTGTTGTTTGTGTCCAGTAGTTAGGGTTTTTTTAGAGTTTCTATAGAGAATGGTTTTCCCTGTGCTATAGATATATGATATATGTTGTAGGTTTGAACAGTAGTACTTGGCCCAATATCTTAGGGAACCAACTAAGGAGGCTAGACCATACCCTTAGCCATACTACTCGATTACCTAGGTACTAGAGAGTATCTGCTTGAGTGTTGTTCTTGGTGGCACTATAACATTCAGGCAGTTGATCAATTTATCTATGAAGGGCTTCAATATATCTAGGCTAGTCCATATATATGTGTTGTCTGATACGCTACCACACGAAGGGGTTCAAACATGGGTTACAAGGGTGGCCAACAATGTGCGCTTAAGTACCACTTGTATTTCCTACATGTATGCTCCCCGACCACAAATTTATGCGCTGAACGACAGATCAATGTATGTTTAAGACGTTGGAATATCTCTCTACCCTGAAAAAAATAACCTACAATTTTCTGCCAAGGAAAGTTCTCTGATAACACTTGTCAGGTACCAGATCTATTGTAATATCCAAAAACATAAATAATGTAGAGAATAATAGTGGAAAAACACAATATATGAAACCACAACACCAAAATAGTACCTTTATTTATAGGAAACAATTTTCACTTGCCTCTTCGAGGGGGATATCTCCAACAGAGCAATGCTCTATTACAATAATTCTCAAGACAAAATTCTAATACCCTCAACTACTATTTACAATAAATCTTTCTAGCCAAAGAGAAATCTAGAGGAAGATCATTCTAGAAGCAGAAGCTTCTATTAGGTCTTCTTACATTTCACTTATTATTCCTTATTACTAGGCCTTATTAATATTAGTCTTTATTACATGGAAAATATATTATTCTACCTATGTGAGGGGTTAGGGAGGTTAGGTCCCTAACAATGAGTGCAAGTATGGTGAGTATCGCTTGATTTTGTGTGTCTTTTACTTCCATTTCTTGTGTGACAAATGGATTTGTAAGACAATACGACTGAGTCGTCCTAAACATTTTGGTATTCCTGGTTCTAAGAAAACTAGAGTTCAATATCAAGCGTCAATATTGTTATTCAATTTGCTCCCTAGAGACTTCTTTCCTTTTCAATTTGACAACATTTTCCATGGAATCAAATTCTTATCTGAGCTTCATTTTGAAGCTCCAATGAATGATAATTTCATCCTATAGGGATTCCTTTTCATCCCTCATCTTGTAATTGGAATCAAGTTTGAGGTTAGGGGATCAGGAGGTGAAACTAGTTGTTCCTTGGGTTCTCCTTTTGTTTGACTCAAGGTTATCCCCAAAGAGAATTTTCATCATGTTGGATGGTAGGATGTTGAAAAAAGGGCCAAGAAGACGAGGGGTTTTATATATAGGGGGTTATATTCTAGGGGATAGAGGATGGGGAAAGGTAAGGGAAAGTGGAAGAACAAAAAAAAAATACTTTTCCCCACGTCGTAGAAGCTCATGTTCTAGGAGTGAACAAGGTGCCAAACCTAGAGATGCTTAAAAAAAAATTCATAATGAAATATACCCACATATATAGCCCAACAAAATCCTTTCCAAGCCACCCCCTCTCGAAGAAGCTTGAAAAATTTACCCACATGAAAAGAGATGAAACCGACTAAAATGAGGCACATACTGAGTAATAAATATAGACCAATATTGAAACTATGGAAAATATTAACAATAATAGAAAACACATAAATATCCTTCAAAATTATAGATTAAACCAAATGGTGGCGAGGATAGATAGGTCCCGAGGTTTGAGAGTTTTCCTCATTCCTTTGGATTACCCCAAAATCATGATTCCTAAGCCTACAAACAAAAAAATGAAGTTTTACTCCCAACTATATCCATGATTGTTTTAGTTGTTGTCATTTCCGCACTATTATCATGAGAACCTCCCTCCAAATAAGATTCCAATACCATTAACACCTCCATCCTCACATTTTCCATACTCCGCTATATCCATCCTCCATGCATGATTAGGATTAGTCTCCATTCATAGGAATGTGTTGGACTCCGCCAACATACAAGAATGGAGCATCATAATGCATCCATTTGACACCCCATCCAGTTAGTCATTTTCGAAGCTATTGAGATGTAAGAATTATTTATGTATTTGATACAAAATTACTTCATTCCATGGTATATCAACATCCTCTACCTGTAATATCATACCTTCACTGGCTAGACAATATACACTGTTGATTAATTGGGTTGGTTGTCATTGATGGCAACCCTTGAAGCAAGTCTGGTAGAAAATTTGGGTAGCCGCAATAATATGATTAAGGGACTTCAGTTTGATTGATGTATAATGGTAGGAAGTTTAATATATTTGTAGTTAAGACTATTATAGATGGATAATACATGTCATACCATTTCCGGTGATATGTGGAACGTCACATAACTCCTCACAGTTAGAGAGTTATGACCATATGAAGTTGGAGAACCCTCATGAGTTATCTATAAGCCCCTAGAAGGTCAAAGAAGTCAATTATTTTAGAAGCTTCTAGAAGAAGTGTACTAGTCAAATTGATGGTAACTAGGATTTAATCATGGGTATAGTTGGTGCATCAAGAAATAAATTAAATAATAAAGTGGTTGCAAAAAAAAGTTAGTTAAGGGCAAAGAAGTTATGAATTGACTAATTATAGAAAAGTTAGTTGCAAAAAGAAGTTGTGAGTAAAGATAAATTATTTAAATAATAAAGTAGTCAACGTGGTTGCAAAGAGAAATTATTTAAATAATAAAGTGGTTGCAACAAGAATTGGTGATTTTACTATTTATGGATAAGTCAAAGTGGTTGCAAAAGAAATTAATTAAATAATAATTTAGTTGCAACTAGAACTGGAGAATTTACTATTTGTAGCAAAGTGAGTTATAAGTAGACAAGTGGTTAGAAATGGGTTAGCCCTAAAATAATGAAAGTTGGTTAAGTTGGTTAGAAGGTAACCCCTTGAGGAAGCTACATGGAAGTATAAATAAGAGAGAAAGTCTCTCCCATTAGCATCTATTGAATATCATTGAATATCTATTTTGTGAAAGGTTATTTGGGCAGGTATTATTGATAGAGAAAAGTGCGGAAGAAAAAGTGCAGAAAGAAAAGTGAGGTAGAAAAAGTGCAGTAGAAAAATTGCGGCATGAAAACTGTGGTAGAAAAAGTGCGGCAGAAAAATCGTGACAGAAAAAGTGCAGTAGGAAAATCGCGGCAGGAAAATCACGGTAGGAAAAATCTAGTAGAAAAACCACGGTAGGAAAAGTGTGGTAGGAAAACCATGGTAGAAAAACCGTGGCATTAGAATCACGGTAGCAAAACCACGACAACAAAATGCTACAAGAAGAAAAATATATGGTTTTCATATGTGTGGTGTTGAATTTATGAATCTAGTTAAGGGTTTTCTTTGTAAATCTGTTGGATGCCCTCTTGGAAGTTTAGGGCTTGTTGTAGAGTTGATCTTAGACATATCTACTGAAGTTTAGTATTGGTTCATGTTTGAGGGATTTTGGTTGAGGTATGTTGCTGAAGTTATTGGTACAGATAGAGGTTGTATAACAATGAGTTTCTAGCACATGGTTTGAGGTACATACTTGTGGTATAGTGTTTGAGGTATATGTGATCAGATTAGATTGGTTGATGAGAATACAGTGATAGATTTGATAGAATAGGTTGTGACAGTGACATATTCAATTCTAGATTTGACACTTATATTTCAGGGCGGTTGGATGGGGCAAGGATAGGTGGTTTTAGTCACCTTCTAGTTGTATTTGAAGAACATAGGGGGTTGTATCCTCCTTCTGGTTGTAGCCAGAGAATTGGGCAGTTGGATCTTTCCTCAGGTTGTATCCTGAGAATAGCGGGTCGAAGCCTCCTTCCAGTTGCAGCTGTAAAACAAAGGAAGTTAGTGTTTCCAATGAATTTAATTCTTAAAGACAACTAATAAAATGTATTTTGTGGTTTTCTCCCGCATTGGGTTTCCACGTAAAAATTATTGGTGTATTGTGTACATGTATGATTGTTCATTTGTTCATGGTTTATTTACTCAACAATTATTGGATGATAATGCTATATTGATCATAAAGATAAATAACACTTGCATATTGTGGTTAAAAGGATTAAAAATCTTTATTATTGATTCAACCCCCTCTCGGTAATCCAACAATTGGTATCAGAGCAGGTTCCTTCAAAAATCAGTTTAACAACTGAAAGGTAGATCATGTAGAGAAATAGTATGTATAAAAATGGAATACCACAATTTGATGGACAAAAGTATGCATTTTGCAGTAGAAGGATGAAAACATATGTGCAGGCACATGGATTTGAAGTTTGGCAATCAATTGTAGATGGATACAAAGAATTAGTAGTTATGCCAACGAATGACTATGGAAAGAAAATTGGTCTAAATTATTCCAAAGCCACAAATGCACATCTGGATGCTCTTTGTGATTTGGTATATACCAAAGTTATACATTGTAAATCCGCTAAAGAGATTTGGGACAAAATTCAAAATATTTATAAAGGAGATTCAAAATTCAAAGCAGCAAAGCTTCAAACTTACGTAGGTCAATTCGAACAACCAAAGATGAATGAATATGAGAATATTGCATCTTACCTCTTACGAGTTGATGAAACAATGAATGCAATCATATGATTACATCTTACCTTTTGTTGGAATCAGGGTTGTCCCCAAAGAGAAATTTCATCATGTTGGATGGTAGGATGTTGAAAAAAGGGCCAAGAAGACGAGGGGTTTTCTATATAGCGGGTTATGTTATAGGGTATAGAGGATGGGGAAAGGTGAAGGAAAGTGGAAGAACAAAAAATAAATACTTTTCCCCAAGTCGCAGAAGCTCATGTTCTATGAGTGAACAAGGTGCCAAACTTAGAGTTGCTTAAAAAAAACTCATAATGAAATATACCCACATATATGGCCCAACCAAATACTTTCCAAGCCACCCCCTCTCGAAGAAGCTTGCAAAATTTGCCCACATTAAAAGAGATAAAACCGACTAAAATGAGGCACATACTCAGTAATAAATATAGACCAATATTGAAACTATGGAAACGATTAACAATAATAGAAAACACATAAATATCCTTCAAAATTACAGATTAAACCAAATGGTGGTGAGGATGGCTAGGTCCAGAGGTTTGAGAGTTTTCCTCATTCCTTTGGATTACCCCAAATCGTGCTTCCTAAGCCTACAAACAAAAAAATGAAGTTTTACTCCCAACTATATCCATGATTGTTTTAGTTGTTGTCATTTCCACACTATTATCATGAGAGCCTCCCTCCAGATAAGATTCCATAACCATTAACACCTCCATCCTCACCTTGTCCATACTCCTCTATATCCATCCTCCATGCATGGTTAGGATTAGTCTCCATTCATAGGAATGTGTTGGAATCTGCCAACATACAACAATGGAGCATCATAATGCATCCATTTGACACCCCATCCAGGTAGTCATTTTCTAAGCTATTGAGATCTAAGAATTATTTATGTATTTGATACAAAATTACTTCATTCCATGGTAGATCAACATCCTCTACCTGTAATATCATACCTTCATTGCCTTCATTGGCTAGACAATATACTGTTGATTAATTGGGTTGGTTGTCATTGATAACAACCCTTGAAGCAAGTCCAGTAGAAAATTCGGGTAGCCCCAACAATATGATTAAGGGACTTCAATCAGATTGATGTATAATGGTATGAAGTTTAATATATTTGCAGTTAAGACTATTGTATATGGATAATACATGTCATACCATTTCCGATGATATGTGGAACGTCACATAACTCCTCATGGTTAGAGAGTTATGGCCATATGAAGTTGGAGAACCCTCATGAGTTATCTAGAAACCCATGTTGATTAAGGTCAGTGTCATTGATGTCAACCCTTGAAGAAAGCCCCATATCACAAAGTTTTGGGTAATGGACCTAATATTGTTTGATTTAAAGATGACTCATTATTGTCTTGTCATGGTTGATAAGAAGTAAATATGAATGAACTCCAAAGTGGTCCCCTTATGGTGAAATCCCTCATGGGAAAATGCTTTGTGGAGTGAGAGAACCCATGCTTAATTTTGGAATAATGAGATGAAGGAGAGTGAATTTGTCAGTGAAACTATCCTATATGGATTGTGCTTGTCATGTTGTTTCCTGTGGTATGTGGAATGTCACATAACTCCTCACAGTTAGAGAGTTATGACCATTTGAAGTTGGAGAACCCCTCATAAGTCTTATAGAAGCCCCCAAGGGTCAAAGTGCTTTGCAAAAGCAATTATTATAAATGAAGAAGCCCTAAAATAAGGAAAGTGTACGGCTACATGAAGATATAAATAAGAGGCAAAGCTCACTCATTATACACACACTTGTACATATTGTATATTTATTTTCTTGTGTAAAGCTTCTTGTAAATACTTGTGGATACATCTGAAGTGGCGAATGTCTGAGGTAGCACGAAGGGTTGACCGAGAAATTCTCAGAATTACAGAAAACCCTATTTTCTGAGGTGTACACGGGTTTTCTGTTTACAAGGTGCGTACATGCTGAGTTATACGTGGGTTGTCTGTGTACAAGGTGTGTACATGTTGAGTTATACGTGGGATGTCTGTGTACAAGGTGCGTACATGCTGAGTTATACACAGACTAGAAATGTATTAGGGTGCGTACATGTTGGTAAATCCGTGGAAACTTGAAGATATGAAGATGCATAGGTTCTAGATTCTGAGATCAAGCTCCCAGGAAGGTCTAAAGTGCTTAGATACATTAGATCCATCCATTGGTTCAAAAGGTATGTCTTATTTCTATGAATAGTTGGATTTTGATGTATGCATGAGGAATAACAATGGATATTTGAGAATTCTCCCTAAAGAGACTACGTGGGATCTTCTGTATAAGTCATATATACAGAAATATAGTGCTGATATATTTATCATTGATACTTCTTGTTAAGGCACATCTTGTATTTCTTGGCATATGGATAAGGGTCTTTATGGCACATGGTTGAGAGCTTGTATTTGTGTAGTGGTTGATGTATTGAGAGGTTGAATATCAAAAAGGGTTTGATGACTAAGATCATGTGAGGGATATTATACTTGCTCATGATTACACATACCTATGACTAGAGAGAGACATACTTGCCTTGAGTAAAGGTTATGTATGAGGATGCATGCACATGATACAGTTATAGTCTTGATACAGTGACAAGTTACAGATCTACGTGAAAGAAGTTACAGAAGGTCAGAAGTTTTCAAGAAAAGGGAAACCCTAGTTTTCAGAAGGCATACGTAGGCTGCATAACAAATAGGGCACGTACATACGCGAGCTGCATAATAGATAGGGCACATACATATGTGAGCTACATCACTACAGGTCACGTACATGTTGTATATTTGTAGATACATGTTCAGTTCAGGTACATATTGATTACAGGGCAGTTTTACAGATTGGATACAGATCAGTGGTACAGGTTGATACAATTGTACAATAGTATATCTCACAGTGACAAGTTGACAGTGGTTCCATCATTGTACTTCAGGGTGGCATGAGGGGTCATGGACAAGTGGTTGTATCCACCTTCCGGTTGTAGCCGGAGAACATAGGGGGTTGTAGCCTCCTTCTGGTTGTAGCCAAAGAACTAGGGAGTTGGAGCTTTCCTCAGGTTGTAGCCTGAGAAACTAGGGGGTTGGATCCTCCTTCTAGTTGCAGCTGGAAAACAAAGGAAGTCGGTGCTTCCAATGAATGTAATTCTTCAAGCCATATAAGAAAAAACATTTCGTGGTTTTCTCCCGATTTGGGTTTCCACGTAAAATACCAGTGTATTGTGTATGTGTGTGAATGTTCATTTCTTATTTCTCATTATTGGATAACAATTCTAGAGTGATATAACACTTGGTTTATTTGGATAAAAAGGATTACAATTGCGCTATTACTTATTCACCCCCCCACCCCCTTCAGTAATCCAACAATTGGTATCAAAGTAGGTTCCTTGAGAAATTAGTTTAACTACTGAAAGGTAGATCATGGAGAATACCAACTTGTATAAAAATGGAATACCACAGTTTGATGGACAGAAGTATGCTTTTTGGAGCATAAGGATGACGAAATATATATAGGCACATGGATTTCAAGTTTGGCAATCAATTGTAGATGGATACACAGCACTAACAATTCCACCAACAAATGAAAAAAAAAAAAACTCGGTGAGAATAATTCCAAAGCCACAAATGCACTTTTGAGTGGTCTGAGTGATACAGTATTCACCAAAGTTGCACATTGTAAATCCGCTAAAAAAATTTGGGACAAGCTTCAAAATATTTATGAAGGAGATACAAAAGTCAAAGCAACAAAGCTTCAAACTTACAGAGGTCAGTTTGAACAACAAAAAATGAAGGAAGATGAAGATATTGCAGCCTACTTCTTACGAGTCGATGAAATAGTGAATGCAATCATAGAATTGGGAGAAGAAATCAAAGAATCTGTAATTGTTCAAAAGGTACTAAGATCTCTTCCTATGAGATTCAACCCAATGATATCAACACTAGAAGAAAGATCGGATCTAGACTCAATAAGCATGGATGAACTGCATGGAATCTTCACAGCATATGAAATGAGAATTGAACAGGAAAATCCAGATGTAAAAGAAAGAGCCTTCAAAGCATCCAAAAGATCAAATCAAAATAAAAAGGAACACGAAGAATATAGTAGCAACAGTGATGTCTCGAAAGATGATGAAGAAGTGGCCAACTTCGTCAAAAGACCGAACAAGGGAACCAGAGGTAGGTATAGAGGTAAGCTTCCTTTAATTTGTTTTAATTGTGATGGTATTGGTCATTTTTCTAACAAATGTCCTCATAAGAAAAAGAGAAATGATGAAGGTTACTCAAAAGACAAACAAACATATAAAGGCAAAAGAACTACAAAGAAAGTTTTCAAGAAAAGATTATGCACCAAAGAAGACATCTCATCATCAAATGAAGATGAAGTCAGTGACAGTGAGACAGGAAGAGTTCTATTCATGGCAGTAGAAGACTCTGATAAAGAAGACTCCGAAGAAGAATATGAAGAAGCCAAAGAATAATATAAAGAAGTCGAAGAAGAAATTGAAGAGGCAGAAGTTGACTTTCAAGAAGAATTAATGTGTGCCATAGAAGTTATCGGAAGAGAAAAGAAGAAAAACAAGAAACTACAAGCAAAACTAGACAAGAAAGAAGACACTTAAGAACTAGAACAAATAATCACAAAACTGAAGGTTCAAATAGAAGAAGATAAAAGAATTGAAGAAGCACTCAAAGAACATCTAGAAGAAAAAGACAGGATCATTGGAAACTTGGAAGCAGATATTGTCACAATAAGAAAAGATATTCAAAAGAAAAATATGTAGAATAGCTCAAAAGTTTTGGATGACATTATCAGCAGTCAAAAATCTCATTTTGACAATACTGGACTTGGATACAATTAGACAAAAAAGGGATCAAGCTCCAAAACAACAGAGCAAGAAACATATCCAAAAATCTATGCAAAAACAATTAAAGGGGATATGAAGATATACAAGGAAGATTATAGGGACACTCCTCCACCGAGAAGATTGAGATTTTAGAATCAACAATAGACAGATAGGCCTCGAGAAGAAGAATGATTCATAAGAGCACCTCCTTTCAGAAGATCTTCAACTCCCATGCATCAAACTATATTTTTTGGTTTATGTTATGCATGTAATAATTTTGGACATAAAGTTGTGAATTGTAGAGCTAACAACGGGAACAATAACAACTTTGAGAGTCATACACAAAGGGGTTATTCAAGAAGAACTAGTGAAACACAGAGAAGAAGTTACAACATGTTTGAATCTTTGAGCACTAAAGTGGAATGTTACAAATGTAAAAATTTTGGACACATGGCCAAAGATTGCAGAATGATAGTCCCTCCTAAAGAACCTCAACAGAATAACAACAATCATAGACAGGAACCTCAGAAAACAACATAGATAAGAAAGCAATATCAATATAGCAATGAATAATGCACAATCGCTCTACAAGCTAAGCAGAAGAAACACAATCGGTATGTTGACAGTGGGTGTTCAAAACACATGACAGGTGATAGAGACAATTTTCTTACATTACGAAAGGAAAGAGATGGATTAGTCTCTTTCGAAAATGATGATTCAGCCAAAATCATTGGAAAAGGCACAGTCCGAATTGGGAACAAGAATGAAAAGGCAGAAAATGTGTGACCAAGGTCATAAAGTCACTTTCAATTCAAAAAAGTGTGAGATAAGAAGATAAGGTTCAGGGACATTGATTTCTACCGCTGCAAGAACTTCAAGCAAAATATTTGTGTTAAGTGAAATTAGAAATGAAAAGTGTTGTCTAGGAAAGGAAGATGAAATTTGGCTATGGCACAGAAGAATGGGTCACATGCATTTTGATAACCTTGTCAAAGTCAACAAAAGAGAAGCAGACATAGAAATGCCCCAGATCATAAAACCAACCAACACTTTATGCAAACATTGTCAACAAGGAAAACAAACAAAGACCAGGTTCAAATCAAATGAATATTCAATGACAAGACCACTGGAAATTGTGCATACTGATATAGTTGGACCAACTACAACAAAGGGATTGAAATATGAGAGATACCTTATGTTATTAGTTGATGATTATACAAGAATGACTACAATTTTCTTTCTCAAGAATCAGTCAGAAGCTTTTGAAAACTTCAAGATCTACAAGGAAATGGTTGAAAATGAAATGGACTCAAGAATCAAATGTTTGAGATCTGATAATGGAGGAGAGTTCACCTCAAAGGAATTTATGGACTACTACAACAATCATGAGATAAAAATGAAATTCTTTGTTGCTAGGACACCTCAATAGAATGTAGTTTTTGAAAGAAAGAACAAGACAATGCAAGAAATGGCTCGAATAATGCTAATGGATTCAAAATTGACAGATTTTTTTTGGACATAGGCAGTACATACAACAATTCACATTCAAAATAGAGTAATGCTTAGAAACAACACTGACAAAACTCCTTACGAGCTATGGAAAGGAAGACCAACAAATGTGAAGCACTTCAGAGTTTTTGGAAGGAAATGCTATATCAAAAGAGAAGATGGCAGAATGGGAAAGTTTGACTCTCGTGTGGACAAAGGAGTAGTTGTTGGTTACTCAAGTACAAGGAAAGTGTACAAGTGTTACAATCTAAGATTGAACAAAGTTGTGGAAAGCATCAACATGATAATTGATGAAACAAGCAGACCAAAATCAAAGGAAGAAGAAAATGAATCAATGAAACAACCCTTACAAGAAGAAGCAGAAGATGAAAAAGAAGTAGAAGAGGAATATGAAGAGAATTCGACAGAAGCGGAAGAGCAAGTTCAGCAAGTGCCTCTAAAGACACCCAGTAAACGAGTACAGAAGAATCATCCTTCAAAACAGATTATCGGAAACAAAGATGCAGGAGTTGAGACTAGAAGAAAAATCCATTCACCAGAACAAACACACCTAACACTCTCATCTACAATTGAACCAAACTGTTTTGAAGAAGCCAACAAGGATGAATTTTGGAGAAAGGCTATGGTTGAAGAATTGGATCAAATAGAGAAAAATGACACTTGAGAATTGGTTCCAATACCAAAGAATAAGAATGTGATCGACACAAAGTGGGTCTTCAGGAATAAATTGAATGAAGATGGACAGGTTACAAGGAACAAATCTAGATTGGTATGTAAAGGATATGCGCAGGTTGAAGGAATCAATTTTGAAGAGACATTTTCCCCAGTTGCCAGAATGGAAGCAATCTGTTTGCTTTTAGCTTATGCATGCTCCAAAAATATTAAAATGTATCAAATGGACGTAAATTCATCTTTTCTAAATGGGGAACTTGAAGAAGAAGTCTACATTGAACAACCGGAAGGATTTCAGTTGTCAAAAAACACAGATTATGTGTGTAAATTAAAGAAGGTTGTCTATGGTCTAAAACATGATCCTAGAGCATGGTACTCTATATTGGATAAGTATCTACAGTAGGAAGGGTTCAGAAAAGGAAGTGCAGACAACAACCTCTACATCAAGGTATGTCAAGGTAATATTTTATTAGTTAAAGTTTATGTTGATGATATTATTTTTGGTAGTGATGATGACAAGTTAAGCCAGAAATTTGCAAAAGATATGCAGAATGAATTTGAAATGTCGTTACTTGGAGAACTATCCTTCTTTCTGGGACTTCAGATATGTCAAAGCAACCAAGGAATTTTTATTTCTCAAACCAAGTATATCAGAGAAATGTTGAAGATGTTCGGAATGGAAGATTGCAAACCAATTATCAATCCCATGCAAACTAGTTGCAAGTTAAGAAAAGATGTCGATTCGAAGTCTACAGATCAGAGGCAATACAGGTCAATGATTGACAACCTACTATATGTGACAACATCCAGACTAGATGTAATGCAGGCAGTTGGACAGGTGGCACGATTTCAAGCAGCACCAAAGGAATCACATGTATTAGCAGTGAAGAGGATTTTCAGATATCTCAAAGGAACATAAGAGTTTGGATTATGGTATCCAAAAGGAAAAGATCTATCACTTATTGCCTACACAGATGCAGATTGGGCAGGTTGTATTGATGACCGACGAAGCACCAGTGGAGCAACATTCTACTTGGGTGAGTGTTTAGTATTGTGTCTAATCAAGAAACAATCATCAATATCCTTATCTATAGTCAAGGCAGAGTATATTGCACCAACATCATGGCGTACACAAGTTATTTGGATGAAACAAACTCTAACAAATATACAGGTTGAGTATGATGAGCCCATTCCAATCTATTGTGATAATACAAGTGCCATTAGTATCTCGAAGAATCTGGTGATGCACTCCAAGACGAACCACATTCCAATCAAGTATCACTTTCTATGGGAGCAGGTTGCAAAAAAAAACATCAGATTTGAGTATGTGGGCACAAAAGAACAAGTGGTAGACATATTTACAAAACCACTTCCACGGGAAGCCTTTGAATATCTTCGCCAGAGACTTGGAGTTATTTCTACTCCAAAATGAATTCTTTTTGAATGCTTATCTTATATGTCTTAGGTATACATGAGGAAGCACCATAAGAGGAAATTTCAGTCAAGGGGAGAAGCCTCGGATGGAAAGATACCTTTGCCATTGATGACAAAGGGGGAGAGTTTTATCAGATGCAGAGGACAGAGGCATGGTTCCAAAGGGAGCATATTTATCAGATGCAGAGGACAGAGGCATGGTTCCAGGGGGAGCATGAGTGATATGATTTCAGTATTGCATCATAGTGTTTCCATCAATGCCAAAGGGGGAGATTGTTGATTAAGGTTGGTTGTCATTGATGTCAACCCTTGAAGAAAACCCTGTAACACAAAGGTTTGGCTAATGGACCCACGATTGTTTGATGTAAATATGACTCACTATTGTCTTGTCATGGTTGATAAGAATTAAAGATGAATGAACTCCAAAGTGGTCCCCTTATGGTGAAATCCCTCACGGGAAGACGCTTTGCAAAGTGAGAGAACCCATGCTTAATTGTGGAATAATAAGATGAAGGACAATGAATTTGTCAGTGAAACTATCCTAGATGGATAGTGCTTGTCATGTCATTTCCAGTGGTATGTGGAACGTTACATAACTCCTCACGGTTAGAGAGTTATGACCATATAAATTTGGAGAACCCCTCATAAGTCTTATAGAAACCCCCAAGGGTCAAAGTGCTTTTAAAAAGAAATTATTCTAAATGAAGAAGCCCTAAAATAAGGAAAGTGTAAGACTACATGAAGATATAAATAAGAGGCAAATTTCATTCATTATACACACACTTGTACATATTGTGTATCTATTTTCTTATGTAAAGCTTATTGTAAATACTCGTGGATACATCTGAAGTGGAGAACGTCTGAGGTAGCATGAAGGGTTGATGGTGAAATTCTTGGAATTACAACAAAACCCTATTTTCTGAGGTGTACGTGGGTTGTCTGTGTACAAGGTGCGTACATGCTGAGTTATACGCGAGCTGTCTATGTACAAGGTGCATACATGCTGAGTTATACATGTGTTGTCTGTGTACAAGGTGCGTACATGTTGAGTTATACACATGTTGTATGTGTACAAGGTGCATACATGCTGAGTTATACGTGGGCTGGCAGTGTATTAGGGTGCGTACATGTTGGTAAATCCATGGAAACTTGAAGATATGAAGATGCAGAGGTTCTAGATTCTGAGATCAAGCTCTCAGGAAGGTCTAAAGTGATTGGATACATCAGATCCATCCATTGGCTCAAAAGGTATGTCTTATTTCTATGAATAATTGGATTTTGATGTATGCATGAGGAATGGCAATGGATATTTGAGAATTCTCCCTAAAGAGACTAGTGACTACATGGGATCTTCTGTATAAGTCAGATATACAAAAATACAATGATGGTATATTTATCATTGATACTTCTTGTTGAGGCACATCTTGTATTTCTTGGCATATGGCTAAGGGTCTTTATGGTACATGGTTGAGAGCTTGTATTTGTGTAGTGGTTGATGTATTGAGAAGTTGAATATCAGAAAAGGTTTGATGACTAAGATCATGTGAGCGATATTATACTTGTTCATGATTACACATACCTATGAATAGAGAGAGACATACTTTCTTTGAATAAAGTTTATGTATGAGGATGCATGCACATAATACAGTTACATTCTGGATACAGTGACAGGTTATAGATCTATGTGAAAGAAGTTACAGAAGGTCATAATTTTTCAAGAAAATGGAAACCCTAGTTTTCAGAAGGCATATGAAGGCTGCATAATAGATAGGGTGCGTACATATGTAGGTTGCATAATAGATAGGGCGCATACATACGCGGGCTGCATAATAGACATGGTGCGTACATACGTAGGCTGCATCACTATAGGTCTCGTACATGTTGTATATTTGTAGATACATGTTCAGTTTAGGTACATATTGATTACATGGTAGTGGTACAGATTGGATACAGATCAATGGTATTGGTTGATACAATTGTACAACAGTATATCTCACAGTGACAAGTTGACAGTGGTTCCATCATTCTACTTCAGGGTGGCAGGACGGGGCAAGGACAAGTGGTTGTAGCCACCTTTCGATTGTAGCTGGAGAATATAGGGGGTTGTAGCCTCCTTCTAGTTGTAACCAGAGAACTGGGGAGTTGGAGCTTCCCTCAGGTTGTAGCCTGAGAAAATAGGGGGTTGGAGCCTCCTTCCAATTGCAGCTGGAAAACAAAGGAAGTTGGTGCTTCCAATGAATGTAATTCTTCAAGACATACAAGAAAAACATTATGTGGTTTTCTCCCTATTTGGGCTTCCATAAAATACTGGTGTATTGTGTATGTGTGTGATTGTTCATTTCTTATTGCTCATTATTGGATAATAATTCTACATTGATATAACACTTGGTTTATTTGAATAAAAAGGATTACAATTGCACTATTACTGATTCACCCCCCCCTCTTAGTAATCCAACAACCCCTAGAAATGAAAAAAGTCAATTATTCTAGAAGATTCTAGAAGAAGTGTACTAGTCAAATTGATGGTAACTAGGAGTTAATCATGGGTATAGTTGTTGTATCAAGAAATAAATTAAATAATAAAGTGGTTGCAAAAAGAAGTTAGTTAAGGGCAAATAAGTTATGAATTGACTAATTATAGAAAAGTTAGTTGCAAAAAAAAGTTGTGAGTAAAGATAAATTATTTAAATAATAAAGTAGTCAAAGTGGTTGCAAAGAGAAATTATTTAAATAATAAAGTGGTTGCAACAAGAAGTGGTGATTTTACTATTTATGGATAAGTCAAAGTGGTTGCAAAAGAAATTAATTAAATAATAATTTAGTTGCAACTAGAACTGGAGAATTTACTATTTGTAGCAAAGTGGTTAGAAGTGAGTTAGCCCTAAAATAAGGAAAGTTGGTTAAGTTGGTTAGAAAGTAACCCCTTGAGGAAGCTACATGGAAGTATAAATAAGAGAGAAAGTCTCTCCCATTAGCACCTATTGAATATCATTGAATATCTATTTTGTGAAAGATTATTTGGGCAGGTATTATTGATAGAGAAAAGTGCGACAGAAAAAGTGCAGAAAGAAAAGTGAGGCAGAAAAAGTGCAGTAGGAAAATTGCGGCATGAAAACTATGGTAGAAAAAGTGCGGCAGAAAAATTGTGGCAGAAAAAATGCGGAAAAAAAAGTGCAGTAGGAAAATCGCGGCAGGAAAATCACGGTAGGAAAAGTTTAGTAGAAAAACCACGGTAGGAAAAGTGTGGCAAGAAAACCATGGTAGAAAAACCATGGCATTAGAATCGCGGTAGCAAAACCACGACAATAAAATGCTACAAGAAGAAAAAGATATGGTTTTCATATGTGTGGTGTTGAATTTATAAATCTAGTTGAGGGTTTTCCTTGTAAATATGTTGGATGCCCTCTTGGAAGTTTAGGGCTTGATGTAGAGTTGATCTTAGACATATCTACTGAAGTTTAGTATTGGTTCATGTTTGAGGGATTTTGGTTGAGGTATGTTGCTGAATTTATTGGTACAAATAGAGGTTGTATAACAGTGAGTTTCTAGCACATGGTTTGAGGTACAGAATTATGGTATAGTGTTTGAGGTATATGTGATCAGATCATATTGGTTGATGAGAATACAGTGACATATTTGACAGAATAGGTTGTGACAGTGACATATTCAATTTCTACATTTGGCACTTATATTTCAGGGCGGTTGGATGGAGCAAGGATAAGTGGTTGTAGTCACCTTCTAGTTGTAGTCGAAGAACATAGGGGGTTGTCTCCTCCTTTTGGTTGTAGCCAGAGAATTGGGGAGTTGGATCTTCCCTCAGGTTGTATCCTGAAAATAGTGGGTCGAAGTCTCCTTCCAGTTGCAGTTGGAAAACAAAGGAATTTAGTGCTTCCAATGAATGTAATTCTTAAAGACAAATAAGAAAAAATATTATGTGGTTTTCTCCCGCATTGGGTTTCCACGTAAAAATTATTGGTGTACTGTGTAAGTGTATGATTGTTCATTTGTTCATGGTTTATTTACTCGGCAATTATTGGATGATAATGCTATATTTATCATAAAGATAAATAACACTTGCATATTGTGGTTAAAAGGATTAAAAATCTTTATTACTGATTCACCCCCCCTCTCGGTAATCCAACAATTGGTATCAGAGCAGGTTCCTTCAAAAATCAGTCTAACCACTGAAAGGTAGATCATGTAGAGAAATAGTATGTATAAAAATGGAATACCACAATTTGATGGACAAAAGTATGCATTTTGGAGTAGAAGGATGAAAACATATGTGCAAGCACATGGATTTGAAGTTTGGCAATCAGTTGTAGATGGATACAAAGAACCAATAGTTCTGCCAATGAATGACAATGGAAAGAAACTTAGTCTAAATAATTCCAAAGCCACAAATGCAATTTTGAATGGTCCTTGTGATTTGGTATATACCAAAGTTATACATTGTAAATCCGCTAAAGAGATTTGGGACAAAATTCAAAATATTTATAAAGGAGATTCAAAATTCAAAGCAACAAAGCTTCAAACTTACATAGGTCAATTCGAACAACTAAAGATGAAGGAATATGAGATTATTGCATCTTACCTCTTACGAGTTGATGAAACAGTGAATGCAATCATAGGATTGGGAGAAGAAATTGAAGAATGTGTAATTGTTCAAAAGGTACTAAGATCTCTTCCTATGAGATTTAATCCTAAGATATCAACACTAGAAGAAAGAGCACATCTAGACTCAATAAGCATGGATGAAATGCATGGATTCTTCACAACTTATGAAATGAGAACTGAACATGAAAATCCAGGTATAAAAGAGTAATCATTCAAAGCATCCAAAAGGTCAAAGAAAAAGGGAAAACAAAAACAAAAAGAATATATCAGCAACAATGAAATTTCGAAAGATGATGAAGAAGTAGCCAACATTGTCAAAATATTGAAAAAGGGAACAGACGACAGATATAAAGGTAAGCTTCCATTGATTTTTTTAAATTGTGATGGTATTGGTCATTTTGCTAACAAATTTCCTCATAAGAAAAGAAAAGAAATGATGAAGATGAATCAAATAGAAAACAAACATATAAAGGCAAAATAACCAAAAAGAAAGTCTCCAAGAAAAGTTTATGTACCAAAGAAGAGAGTTCCTCATCAGATGAAGATGATGTCAGTGAAAGTGAGACAGAAAGAGTTATATTCATGGCAATAGAAGATTCTGATAAAGAAGACATTGAAGAAGAATATGAAGAGGCAGAAGTTGACTACCGAGAATAATTGTTGAGTGTTATAGAAATTATAAAAAGAGAAAAGAAGAAAAACTAAAATCTCCAAGCAGAACTAGACAACAAAAAAGACACTCAAGAACTAGAGTATATGATCACAGAATTGAATGTTCACATAGAAGAAGATAAAAGAACTAATGAATCACTCAAAGAGCAGTTAGAAGAAAGAGACATGATCATTGGAAATTGGAAGCACAGATTGTCACAAAAAGAAAAATATGCAAAACAACTCAAAAGTTTTGGATGACATTATCAACAATCAAATGCCTAATATGACAAGTCTGGACTTGGATACAATCAGACAGAAAAGAGATCAAGCTCCAAAATGATAGATAAAAAAAATATTCAAAAATCTGTGCAGAAACAATCTGAGGGGATATGAAGTTCTACAAGGAAGATCACAGGGACACTCCTCTACCGAGAAGATTCATATTTCGGAATCAACAATAGTCAGAAACAAACATGCCTCGGAAAGAAGAAGGATCTATAAGAGTAACTCCTTTTAGAAGATATTCAACTCCCAGGTATCAAACTATATTTTTTTGTTTATGTTATGCATGCAATAATCTTGGACATAAAGTTGTAAATTGTAGAGAAAATAGTAGGAACATAAACAAATTTGAAATTCATGCACAAAATGGTTATCCAAGAAGGCCTAGTGAAACACAAAGAGCAAGCTACAATAGGTTTGAATCATTGAGCATTGAAGTGGAATGCTACAAGTGCAACAACTTTGGACACATGGACAAACATTGTAGTATGACAGTCCCTCCTAGAGAAACACAACAAAATAACAAGAGTCACAGACATGAACCTCAGAAGAGAACATGGATAAGAAATCAGAATCAGTATAACAATGAAGAATGTACACTCGCTCTACAAGCTAAGCATAAAAAATGTGGTTGGTATGTTGACAATGCATGTTCAAAACACATGATAGTTGATGAAGAGATGTTTCTTACATTAAGAAAGGAAAGAGATGGATCTGTCTCTTTTGGAAATGATAACTTAGATAGAATCACTGGAAAAAGCACAATGAGAATTGGAAACAAGAATACCAAGGTAGAAAATTTTATACTAGTGGAAGATATGAAACATAATCTTATAAGTGTAATTCAAATATGTGACCAAGGTCATAAATTTACATTCGATTCACAGAAGTGCGATATAAGAAAGAAGGTTTAGGAAAATTGATTGCAACAGCTGAAAAAACTTCAAGCAACATATATGTATTAAGTGAAATTGGAAATGAAAATTGTTGTCTAGGAAAGGAAGATGAAGGTTGGATATGGTACAAAAGAATGGGTCACATAAACCTCGATAACCTTGTCAAAGTCAACAAAAAGGAAGTAGTTAGAGAAATGCCCCAGATCACGAGACCAACCAAAACATTATGTAGGCATTGTCAACGAGGAAAGCAAACAAAGATAGGGTTCAAATCAAAGGAATACTCAACGAAAAGACTACTGGAAATTGTGCATACTGATCTAGTTGGACGAACTAGAACAAAGGGTTTAAAAGGTGAGAAATATTTTATGTTATTAGTTGATGATTATACCAGAATGACTGCAGTTTTCCTTCTCAGGAATAAGTCAAAATCATTTTAAAACTTCAAGGTGTACAAGGAAATGGTTGAAAATGAAATGGATTAAAAAATCAAATGTTTGAGATCTGATAATGGAGGAGAGTTTACTTCAAAGGAATTTATGGATTTTTGCATAAAGCATGGAATAAAAAGGCAATTCTTCGTTGCTAGGACACCTCAACATAATGGAGTTGTTGAAAGAAAGAACAAGACAGTATAGGAAATGGCTTGAACAATGTTAATGCATTCTAAATTGAAAAATGTTTTTTGGACACATGTAGTGCATACAACAGTTCGCATTCAAAATAGAGTAATTCTCAAAAACAATTGTGACAAAAATCACTACGAGTTATGGAAAGCAAGACCAACAAATGTGAAGCACTTCAGAGTGTTGAAAAGTAAATGCTACATCAAAAGAGAATATGGAAGAATGGAGAAGTTTGACTCTCGTGTGGACAAAGACATACTTGTCAGTTACTCAAGTACAAAGAAATCATATAAGTGTTACAATCTAAGGCTCAACAAAGTTGTGGAAAACATCATTGTAACAGTTGATGAAACATGTGGACGAAAAGTAAAGGAAGAAGAAAAAGAATCAGGGGAACAAATTTACGAAGAAGAAGAAAATGATGAAGAAGAAGTAGAAGGGGAAGATGAAGAAGATTAGAAAGAAGAGGAAGAGAAATTTCAACAAATACCTCCAAAGAAACCTAGAAAACAAGTACAGGAGAATCATCCTTTAGATAAGATTATCGGAAACAAGGATGTAGGAGTTGAGACTAGAAGAAGAATTTGTTCACTAGAACAACTACACCTAGCACTCTTATCTACAATTAAACCAAACAATTTTTAAGAGTCCAACAAGGATGAATTCTAGAAAAAAGCCATGAATGAAGAATAAGATCAAATAGAGAAGAATGACACTTGGGAATTGTTTCCAAGACCAAGGTACAAGAATGTGATTGGCAAAAAATGAGTTTTCATAAATAAATTGAATGAATATGGACATGTTACAAGGAACAAAGCTAGATTGGTATGTAAAGGATACACACATGTTGAAGGGATCAACTTTGAAGAGACGTTTTCCCCAGTTGCCAGAATGTAAGCAATCCAATTGATATTAGCTTATGCATGCTCCAAGAATATTAAAGTGTATCAGATGGATGTTAAATCAACCTTTCTAAATGGGTAACTTGAAGAAGAAGTCTACATTGAACAACCAAAAGGATTTCAGCTATCAGAGAACGAATATTATGTGTGTAGGTTGAATAAGGCCTTTTATGGTATAAAACAGGCTCCTTGAGCATGGTTCTCTAGATTGGATAAATATCTACAACATGCAGGGTTCAGAAAAGGAAGTGTATACAACAACCTCTACATCAAGGTAACTCAAAATAGTATTTTATTAATTGAAGTTTATGTTGATATTATTTTTGGAAGTGACAATGACAGGTTAAGCCATAAATTTGCAAAGGATGTGCAGAATAAATTTAAAATATAATTACTTGGAGAACTATCCTTCTTTCTGGCTCTTCAGATATGTCAAAGCAATCAAGGCATTTTTATTTCTCAAATTAATTATATCATAGAGATGCTAAAGAGTTTTGGAATGGACGATTGCAAACCAATTAACACTCCTATGCAAACCGGTTGCAAGTTGAGCAAAGATGATGATTCAAAGTCTACAGACTAGAGGCAATACATGTTAATGATTGGAAGTCGACTGTATGTGACAACATCCGGACCAGATGCAATGAAGGAATTTGGACAGGTGGCATGATTTCAAGCAACACCAAATGAATCACATGTCTTAGCAATGAAGAGGATTTTCATATATCTCAAAGGAATAGAAGATTTTGGATTATGGTATACAGAAGGAAATGATCTATCACTTATTGCCTACATAGATGCAGATTGGGCAGGTTGCATTGATGACCGAGGAAGCACCAGTGGAGAGACATTCTACTTTAGTGAGTGTTTGGTATCTTGGATAAGCAAGAAACAATCATTAGTATCATTGTCTACAGCTGAAGCAAAGTATATTGCAACAACAACATGTTGTACACAGGTTTTATGGATGAAACAAAATTTGAGAGATATACAAGTTGAGTATGATGAGCCCATTCCTATATATTGTGATAATATAAGCGCTATCAGTATCTCAAGGAATCCAGTGATGCACTCCAAGACGAAGAGCATTCCAATCAAGTATCACTTTCTACAGCAACAGGTTGCAGAGAAGAACACCATAGTTGAATATGTGGGGACAAAGGAATAGGTTGTAGATATCTTCACAAAACTGCATCCAAGGGAAGTCTTTGAGTATCTTTGCCAGAGACTCGAAGTAATTTCTACTCCCAAATGAATTCTTTTGAATGCTTATCTTATATTTCTTAGAGTTACACGAGGAAGCACCATAAAAAGGACAATTCAGGTTGGGGGAGAAGTTTCAGGAAGAGTTCAATCATGGGGAGTAGCCCCAAGGACAATTCAGTTAGGGGGAGCAGCCCCAGATGGTAAATTACCTTTTCCATTGATGTCAAAGGGGGAGTACATGCATGGAGAGAGAGCACATAGGCATGGTTTCAGGGGGAGTGATGGTCATAGGGGGAGAATGATCGATATAACTTCATTATTGCATCAGAGTGTTTCCATCAATGCCAAAGGGGGAGACTATTGATTAATTGGGTTGGTTTTCATTGATGGCAACCCTTGAAGCAAGTCTGGTAGCAAATTATGGTAGCCCCAACAATATGACTAAGGGACTTCAGTTTGATTGATGTATAATGGTATGAATTTTAATATATTTGCATGTAAGACTATTCTATATGGATAGTACATGTCATACCATTTCTGGTGATATGTGGAATGTCACCTAACTCCTCATGGTTAGAGATTTATGTCCATATGAAGTTGGAGAACCCTCACAAGTTATCTAGAAGCCCCTAGAAGGTCAAAGAAGTAAATTATTCTATAAGCTCGTAGAAGAAGTGTACTAGTTAAATTGAAGGTAACTAGGAGTTAATCATGGGTATAGTTGTTGCATCAAGAAATAAATTAAAAGTGGTTGCAACAATAAGTTAGTTAAAGGGAAAGAAGTTATGAATTGACTAATTATAGAAAAGTTAGTTGCAACAAGAAGTTGTGAGTAAAGATA
>SNQJ01S0069785.1:0-13025 GCA_010110895.2 Picea sitchensis | reverse complement strand
ATTTAAATAATAAATTTAATGGAGAAATTAGAAGTGGGTTAACCCTAAAATAAGGAAAGTGGGCAAAGTGGCCTAGAAGATGTTTTTAAGGAAGCTACTTAGACAGTATAAATAAGAGGCAAGGCTCTCTCATTTAAGAAACACTTGAGAATATTGAATACCTATAGGTTTATATGGTAACCAAAGAATATCTAAGCCTAATTTCTGAGGGAAGGTGAAGAAAAGAAGGCCGGAATTCAAGGAAGGATAAATTCTTTTGATGATGTTTTCTAAGGTATGTTATTTACAAGTTGTCTCACCATTTTCGCAATAACATTTTTATAGAATGATTCAAACCATGAAATTTCTATGCCATTGAGGAAACATACCCAAGTATCTATGGTAAAAAATTAAGCTTGTTGTTCGTTTTATTTTTGGAGTTACACTCCGTGGAAAATAGGGTTTGTGGCTAGTCCTGAAACTAGTCAAAACCACGTGTTTCAGGTAAAAACGTCATAACTTATTCATAACATATCCAAATTAAGTAAGAATAAATGTGTTGGTTAGAGTAAAATGTGTATTATGTTGGGTAATAGTTTCAGATCGATTCAACAAATATTCCATGCGGGGCATGCTCTACAATGTCGCTCTCTAGAATAATCTAGAATTCAGAAAGGTATGCCATTTTTGCTATAACTCCTTTTCTGAGAGGTTCCAAGTAGTGACACCTAGAGGAATTGCATAAAACACACTGAAGAACATTGTGTATCATTTTCATATCTTTTTTCATTATAGGTATAAATTTATGATTATTTCAAGTTAGGGTTGTTGACTAATCCAAAACTAGTCATGTGAGACTAAAGAAAAGTTTGATGAAAATATTAGTCTCTTGTTGTTTAAAGTTAAGGAAGGTTTGCAAGTATGTGATCATATACACCATGTCTATTACAGAGTTACAAATCATATTTGGATGATGAAATTGATGAGGAATTTTGGTTGAGGTACAAGTTGGGTACATGGTTGAGACAAGTAGTTGATGAGTTGGCACATACATGAGGTGTATAGTTGATGATATTGGTACATATTGATGAGTCATAGTTGATGAGTGGTTGAAACATGATTGGTATAGACTTGGTACATGGTTGGTTGCACTTGTTTATGGTATAAGTTGATTACAGGTTGTTTGCTACAGGTTGGTGCATGGTTTATGCACTTGTTTATGGTACAGGTTGGTGCATGGTTGATGCACTTGTTTATGGTACAGGTTGATTACAGGTTGAGGTACATGTTGATGCATGGTTCGGGTTTATTGGTACATGTTTACAACGATATATCTCACAGTGATAATGTGACAGTGGTTCTATCATTCTACTTCTACTTCAGGGCGGTTGGACGGGGCAAGGACAGGTGGTTGTAGCTGGAGAACATAGGGGGTTGTAGCCTCCTTCTGGTTGTATCCAGAGAATTTGGGAGTTGGAGCTTCCCTCAGGTTGTAGCCTGAGAAACTAGGGGGTTGGAGCCTCCTTCCAGTTGCAGCTAGAAAACAAAGGAAGTTGGTGCTTCCAATGAATGTAATTCTTCAAGACATAAGAAAAAACATTATGTGGTTTTCTCTCGCTTTAAGTTTCCACGTAAAAGACTGGTGTACTGTGTATGTGTATGATTTTTCATTTGTTCATTGCTCATTATTGGATGGTCATTCTACATTGATATAACACTTGGATTATTTGGTTTAAAAAGGATTATAATTGCTCTATTACTGATTCACCCCCCCCTCTCAGTAATCCAATAGAAGATGTCACCTGGGAGTCAACCACCATTCTAAAACAATTTCCTCATCTCGAGCCTTGAGGAAAATGTTTTTATTCAAGGGGGAGGGCATATTAGGGGCATAACCTCCCTAACCCCTTACATAGTGTTATAATTCTAAATTCCACTTCTATACATCCTTGATGTTGGCCTACTCATGCATACATCTGCCAACCCATTTTGATGGAGTTATTATAAAAAATAAAAAAAAATTGTATCACATACACACCCTGTTGCATCTGCAAAGCACATACATACACTAGATGCATACGTAAAATCCCATGTAGATACACTAGCTACACTACTAAAAGCATGCATGCACTCTAAAAAGTGACAAAAAAATATTAAATCCACGCTTTCCAATGAAGTTTATAGTCTATCTTAGGTTTTGGAACCATCTTACCTCCTGTATATATTCTGGAAATGAATTAACCATATTTTTCTCATATAAAAAGGGCCCTAGGGGGTCATTTGGATATATCAAACAAAAGGCAAGAGAACTCTTCCAAATTTTCCCCCTTGTTTCCCAAGTTTTTTGCATTGTGCTCTGAGTTTTATCCTCAACATTCCCTTCCATCCATATTCCTTATACCATCCATCCTTTCCCATTGTATTGGCATGTTGGTGGTAAAGATAGTATTGGGAATAGTGCACTTAGAGACACATGAGAGGAACCCAAGTGAGGTTCGTGGAGCGGAGCCAACAAATTTCAGGTTGTAACCTCCAATTTTGTTATTAATAAAAGAGAAAATTTCTTGGCCCATAAATTATGTATATGTGTTTATGTTTATGAATATTTTCATGAATATCTAACTCTTTAGATAATATTGATAATTAAGCACATTTTTTCCTAGATTGTTCTATAACATTGTTTCAGGCCAACTTTGGGAGGAGGCCTGCAATCATGGAACAAACAACAATTGGAAGGGATCGACATCAACCATAAGGACTTAAGGTACACGTTTCTATCTTATTTCTCTTCCCTTAATTATCGTAAGTTTTTGTGTGGTTTGGGGTAGAGTAGAACATTTTCTGTCTTTCAGGGTTTCAAGGATCTACCTAGTCACTAGACCCAAATTAGGGGGATTTTCCCCATAGAAGAATTGGTGACTCCACTCGAGAGTCTCTCTAGGGTATTTTTTAGATGATCTTTTATTTGTCTTGAACTCTTGTTTGTTTAAGTTTTCTAATCATTTTTGGGTCTCTGGTCACCTTACAGGTGCTTACTAGACTTCCTGAGTTGAGTTCCTTCTCTGAATCTTTTTACTTTTTGAAAATTTTCAGCAGTGTATGTGCCCTGTTATATATCCATCATGCATACATACATGTTCTCCATTATACATAGCCAACGTACATACACAAGATGATTGTGCACAACATGTGTTTCTGTCGTCTGAAAGAGTTTTTTCAAAAGACTTTTCTTTCCTTTTAGGAAGCTCTTGGATTCTCAAGTCTTCCTGAGTTTCTAGGGTCTCTAATTGATTGTGTTTGGCTAGGTTCAAGACTCATATTATCTTGGAACTTGTAAAGAGTCTTTTTTTTTTCTTTATCTCTTTTTGTTTGTTGTCAAGGTTAAGGGTGAACTTGTGAGCTTTAGGTCCTCCTGTGGATTTTAGTGAATCCATGCTTTCAAGTAGTGGTTTAGGGTCCATGTCAGTCTTTGGTTTGTCATCTCTTTCCCTTGATTATGCTTTGAAAGAAAAAAACATCATTGCTTGTTATTTTCATTTCTAAGCATATAAAAAAAAATGTTGCAGTTCATTAACTGCTTTTGCATTTTATTATGCATGTTTTTTTTGCTGTTAGTAGCTTAGGTTGTTTCTATAAAAGAAAAGAGTTATAATTCCAAAGTTCCTTTTATGTTTCTTCCTTGAAAGTTTTAGTATTTTGCATTGCATTTTGAAATGAAAAAACATTCTAGGAAAAATTGCATTTTAGGATCTTGGTCTTTATTTTGAAAAGTTTGCACCTTCAAAGTTAAAAATCAATTTTTTCATTTGTAGACCGTAGTTTGCTTTATGCATAATGTTCTAAAATCTTATTAACTCTTCTCTTTCATCTCTCAAGAACACCACAAGTTTCACTTCAATAACCCCTAACTAATCAAGCCATTAAAATCAACGATTAATGCTAAAATCAACTAGACTTTTCTGTTTGTAAGGTACACCAAGTAGTCTAGGATTTAGGGCCTTGAAATAGGTGTGGAGAGGAAACTCTTCAAGGCCACTTAAATAAACTTAAGATTCTATGGTAGGGAGAGTAAAATTCTAGTTTCGTAAGAGTTAGATGGGACCCCCCTCTAACACATTGGCTAAACATGAGGTCGTGTGAGGAAAGGTAGAGGAGATAACCCCTCCAAAGTTGGACCAAGTGTAGTGGGGATCATATATCAAGGGTCATTCTTGGGATATTTTCTAACCACATTTGAATACAAAACTTCGTGGACCTCGAATCTATTTGGGATCCTCAGTTTTCTTCTGGACCATTTTCCGTCTGTACCCTTGAAAGGCTTCATACTTTTCTATCCTACTCATTATGATTTAAGTAGAAGGTATGATCAACAACCATGCATTTACTATTTTAATTGATTTAGGGGCTAGCCATAGTTATATACATCCTAGAGTGGTGGAAAGTTTTCAATTGTCGAGAAGAAAACATGAAAAGTCTTGGTTAGTGCAGTTGGATACAGGAACCAAGAGAAAAGTCACTGAGTTAGTTAAGTCTTGTCCAGTGGACATGAATGGACTGAGCACAAAGGCTGAATTGAATGTTCTACCTTTAGGTTCTTGTGATTGTCTAATTGGGATGGACTGGTTGGAACATCACCATGCCATCTTGGACTATCATAACAAGGCATTCACTTGCGTGGATGAGGAAGGAAATTGACAAACAGTCCAAGGACTTTCCAGAGTTTTTGATCTTGGACACACCTACCACACTTAGAGGGGGGGTGAATGAGTGTGGGATCTTTTTCCCAAAACTTCCATCTTACACAAAACACCTTAGTTAATATTCAATATTTACTCATTACCCATTGTTTTCATTTATAACCAGTTAGATGTAAACATATATCAACAATATATCATCAACAAGTCATCACCACAAGGAGCACAAAGAACACAAGATGTATGTACAATTTTTCTTTTTATTATGGACAACAATTTGGGGGTTTTCGAGCAACAACTGAATAGAGTACAACTCTACAAGAGCACCAACTCTATAATGCAAGACCCGGCTTACACCCTCAGCACCAACTGAGATGAGGCAACAATCCTCAATAGATATCAATCTGTCAATAGGTACGCGACATGTCAATAGTGCAGTCAGTGTGTGTACGCTCCCTGGCTCACTACATCCTGCGTATGCACGCGGCCAGTGTATACAACAACCTATCTATACCTTTTGAGTTGTTAGGATTTGTCCTTCAAGATCAAATCAGATTCTCTGCAATCAATATATCATTATTTTCTGTCTCTCATTGTCCAATCTGACCATCAGCCAGTCACAACATCTCCAAGCTCTTCAATAGCTTGCTCATACTCCACAATAAATCAATATGAATGCTATCTCAAACATGTATAAACAACTAGTATACCATAGCAATCATGTCACCATTGAATCCAAATAGTACTGCTCACTCCATCAAAAAAATTATCCAAATTGAACCATATCATATAAGCCATACCAAGAATGACCTAAGCATTCACAACACATCAAACAATAGTATCCATCAAGATAATAATGTAACCATATCAGTGTCTCAGTGGCAGATCTGAGCCCATATAATGCATATCTGGAACCGGCTTCATCATCCAAGAGCTTGGCACCAGCTCAACCACAAGTCTTCATCATTCCATCCACTATACGCACCTTGTCCTCATACAACCCGCGTGTGTACGCTCCCTGGCCCATTACAACCCGCGTATACCTCAGAAACTAGGGTTTCTGAAGCTCAGAGACTTTTTCCGTCATGATCTCTGACATTGCCTAAACTTTGATGCATCCATGAGATCTTCCTCTCGCTTTCTTCCTCATAATAGATCTTCAATCATGCTCAAGAGATCTACACCAAAGATGGTCTCACAAGAATCTCTCCATCAATACTCCACAAGATAATCTCACAAGAATCTCTCCATTGATCCACACAAAAATGTACACTACACAAGAGATCCTAGCTTCTTATTTATACTTGCATCCTCTAGGTCACTTAACCCATTTCTAGGTCACTTAACCTATTTTCCTTATTTTAGGGTTAACCACTTTCCATAAATAGAAAGTTCTCCAATATTTTATCTTTTAAATATTCCTTCTTGATTTTGTCACTTCTTTATCATTTAAATATTGATTTCTTCTTTTAGGTCACTTTGACTTCTTTGACCTTGGGGGCTTCAAGTCTTCATATGGGGGTTCTCCAACTTCATAAGGCCATAAATCTCAAACCGTGAGGAGTTATGTGGCATTCCACATACCACCGGAAATGGCATGACAAGCACTATCCATCTAGGATAGTTTCACCAACAACTTCATTGATCTTCATCTCATTATTCCACATATAAGTATGGGTCCTCCAACCATTCTTCTAGGATAACTCAATCCGCAAAGCGTCTTCCCTTGAGGAATTTCACCATAAGGGGACCACTTTGGAGTTCATCCATTTGTGCACCTTATCAATCATGATAAGACAATAATGAGTTATCTTTTCATCAAACAAACTATGCATCATCATGTATCAATGACAACTCATTGATCCATCTTTGTCTATGCATCATATCAATGATCCATCTTTATCAATTGGTTTCCACTTTGACATATATCATTCTCATCAAGGATTATGCACCATATCAATGATCCATCTTTATCAATTGGTTTCCACTTTGAAATCTATCATTCTCATCAAGGACAATACATATACATTGCTCATCAATCATCAATCAATCCATTACTTGACATAAATTAATGACATCAATCAATCAAACCATTTGCATCAATGACACATTGTCAGGCTACTATATTAAAGATTTTAATTACCTGAAAACACTGAATTGTCAAACCAGGGTAAGTGAACTTAGAGCTGCTACACTGTATGTGCTGGTAAGATTCTAATTCCTATCTAAAGGTTATTCTGAGAAGAAAACACAAACTTACTCTTAAAAACTGAACCCTAATGATTGTCTTGAAACTAATCATCTCTTGTTTAATTCATCAAAGGAAAACAGTTCTGAGTTTAAATACAGGTACTTCTATTTCTGATCCAATGTAATCTCCCAAGACTATCTACCATTAGCTTAAACATCTAATCATCATCATATCTATCTAAACCATAAAAGAAAGATGATTTTTTAAAAACCTTTTAATCTAAGCATGAAAAACAGTTCTAAATCTAACCATAGGTAAATCCAATAATTGTCCTATTTACCCTACAGGTACTGGAAGCTTCCTTTAATCCGACTATAAACTAACTATCCTAACAGAACAAAGTAAGCTAACTATCATAACAAGATAGAGTAAACCTAAACTCGCATTCCCTTTAAATCATGAACAAACTGAAAACTAGAAACAGAGCAAATCTAGGTTAAGCACTTGGTTCATCCTTCAAGTTCTACAGGAATGAATAACGCATTCGACATTCATCAATCTATGAGATGATATCACACTGAATCTAACAAAGTAATTCCAAACTCAAAACTAACCTACATGCAGATTCTAAAATACTGAAATAAACTAACTCTATTGTGGAAAAGAGACAGCGACTTGAACCTGTTGGCGGGCCCAACCAAGTGGTGCAATCTCCCTAAAATGAAACCAGAGCTACTCAGATCATTCCATGCAAAAAAAATTCATACTTCACGCTCCATAATTCATAAAATGACTCAAATCATTTAACAACGAATAACATAACGCATAGCAAATTTGTATTATCATAAATCGTATCACATAGCATATTGTAACCAAAGTTTCTTGAGAACGATCCCAGTTTATATAGATCCTCTCCAAAATAGTTTTAAACATAGGTACATTAATCTAAACGGATCTCAGATCCGAAAATGACTCATAGTTAGTTAAAACGAACTTCACAGCTTCATGACACACAGTGTCAAGAAGAGTGGATCATAAAGAATTCTAATAAAACGGTTCTACAATCTCGCCCTGAGTCAGCATATTGAGTTATGACTCAATCAATCATATGAGTCGGGTTGTCAATCCACTCTGGCCATGTCGTGCAAGTCTTCGGCAACTTCTTTGGTATCTCCACTAAGTGCGAGGTAGTACCTGGTACTGATAAGTTTTGTTTCAAAGGAACAGTACCTAACTCATGTCACATTAGTATCAACATTAGTTTAAAATATCAAAATACATTAAAAATAACTTGAATCATAAGAATACCTTGAATAGCCCCATTTAGTTGTAAAAGGATGTCAAATGTGTCATGGTAAGGCAACAAGGAAATGATACTAGATATGAGAATGGAGGTATATTTGACATGATATAGGCAAAAATATAGTCAAAATTGGAGACTAACACACATGATCCAACAATCTCCGAAATAATCAAACCATTGTCATCAATGACAACATGATCCAACAATATCCCCCTTTGGCATTGATGGCAATACCAATATTGATGTCAACACCAATTACCAATTATTGATGTCAACACGTAGATAAGGCATGCTCTATATCAATAGTCAATGTGACTATCTCTCCACAGCAATCAACATCAATGTGATTATCTCCCCCCCTTTGACATCAATGGCAAAGGGCCATTCTCCTCTTGGGGTTGCTCCCCCTGTCTGGGTGCCTTTGATCTTCCTCTGAATAATCTCTCCCCTTTTGAACAAGGGATATCATTCTGATGTAATGCTGAAAATACATCGAACATACTCCCCCTGTGACCATCACTCCTCCTGGAATTATGCCTTTGTGCCCTTTCTTCGAATATAGGGCTCTTTTCTAGGTATGCATTTGATAAATATCTCCTCCTAGAATCATGATTGACTCCCCCTAAGGGTATGTCTCTCCCTATATTGTCTGCAAGATGAACAATATGCTACCATATGACGATCATTGGACCTGTTCATGCATCAAACTTGTTCCATACCATGCATCATGAATGTCAATAATAAAAATAAAGAATCGTGAACAATATATCAACCAAGTACATCATGTACCAAAATGTGCCCACAATGCACAACACCCATGTACATCAACCATGTGCAAAAAGATATCATCCATGGAATGTATCAACCATGTGCCTCTATCAATATGCCAACATGTGCATCTACCAATATGCCAACCATGTGCATCCACCAATATGCCAAACAAATACCATCTATGAGTGTACCATCATGCATCATCACTTGCATTAAGCAAGTATATCAACCAAGGTATGACTCCCCAATGATGTACAACATGACTATCAACTCAACTTACCAACTACATGTCTCAATATGTAGCCCAACCACATGCAAAATGAATGCACCATGACATCCATCATATGCTTTTAATAATACATCATAAGATATATCAATGAAACTTCAAAATGTACCATCCATTTACCCCAACATTTTATTTTAAGTAATCCAATACATGAGCATTTGATCAGAATCAATCCATACTCATGGGTTAGTGCCATGTACCCAAGATATATTTTACATTGTCACCTTAGATGATCTAATATAGAACCATGAAAACCTGTAGCAAACAATGTCAGAACCTGCAACAAACAATGTCAGACCCTGCAACACAGAGTTATATCATCACATCAAGCTGCAACTCATGTCCATTGCCTTTTTCCCAAGGCTTTACCACATATACGCGGTCTGTTGCACAACAACTCGCGTATGTACGCGACCTATTCAAGATCAGACTACGTATGTACGCGACTGATACTACTGTCACCAGTGTATGCCTCAGTAGATGACTTATTTGAGCTTCCCTTCAATTTTTCATCATGTTCTAGCTATTTTGTCTTCTTCACCCACTTTTGTAGAGGTTCATGCTTCTCGGAACTTGAGCTCTGAGCATCCATCTTTTCAAAGATGTCTCCCTTTCTTACTTCATTCCTTCTTCTAGCCATGCTATGTGAAGTCCTCATCATGGACTTTCTTCTTATGTTCCAGCACTCCTGGGATTTGTGGCCAAATCCACTACAGTTGTAGCATCTCATGGTGTTACAGTGAACAACAATGTGCCCTACTTGATCACATCTCCAACACCTCATGGTGTTATAAAATCTTCCATTGTAGCTCCTTTCATAAGATCTACATTGTATCTCCTTTCATAATATCTACATTCAAAAGCTTTGTGACCATATCCACTACATGAATAACAATGCCCATAAAAAATACTTTCATACCTTTGCTTTGGTGTCCCAAGGATAGCTTCTTGATGTCTTCCTTGCTTTGTTCTTTTGGAATTTTCTTTGCCTTGTGTAGATGGTTGTTTTGCAACATTGTATTCCTTCTTTGATGGACTTACCTCATCTTCTTTGAGGTGCTTGCTTCAGCATATGTATAATCTCCTTTGTATCCAAGACCTGATTTATCATATGATGATCTTTGACTTTCCAAGATCTCATCCAAGATTCGTGAGTTATTCAAGAATTTGTTTGACTTTTCCACCTTCTTTATAAGGTCAACAATTTCAACTTCTAACTTACAACATGACTCTTCCTTTTCATTTATTTGATTCTTCAATAGTTCCTCTATTATTTTGGCTTCTTCAATTTGGATCTTGAGATGGACAATGGCTTCAAAACTTTTGCTAATCTCATCATCTACATTCATATCTTATTTTCCATTCTTTAGTCTCGTGATCTATTCTTCCTTTTCTTATAATTGAGTCTTATTGCTCTCTTCTTGTTCCTTGATCATTTATTTTAACTTTAAGATGTGCCTTAGACTCCTAAGAAACTTCTTAGTGTTATCCGAAAGATAGTTATAGTCTATATAATAGTGATCACTTCTATATCTATATAAACCTTCTTCAACTTCCTTTTGAAGTTTTAATAGATTTTCTTCTATTCTTTTCATGGGATAGTTACCATCAAACTTTACACAAACTATTTCTATATCTTATTCTTCACTTGTAGAGAAAAATTCATCATCATCATTGCAATCAAGGGTTTTTTAGGGTTCTTTACCTTCATTTGAAATATCTTCACGATCTTCCTTTTTGCCAACATCAACACATAATTCTTTGCCTTCATTTGAAATGTCTTCAAGATCTTCCTTTGTGCTATCATCACTTGATTCTTTATCTTCACTTGAAATGTTTTCAAATCACATTTAGAAATAATGCATTCAAGAGTTTTTGGAGATTCTTTACCTTTAGTGATCTTGATGGAGTGATCTTCAATATCTTCTTTCTCCTTCTTGCTTTGATATGTTTCCTCTATCTTTAGCCATAGATCCTTAGCGGAAGTGCATTGTCCCGTGTTCTCTTTCATAGGGCTTGAGAGTCCACTAAGAATGATCTTGAGAGCCAATGCATCATTCTTCTTTCCTTCTCTTTGAGCTGCAAACTTTGATTTGTTCTTCAATGAAACTGATCCACCAATGGTTGTCTTCCAAATAGTTTCTCCCATTGTCTTCAAATATAATCTCATCTCTATTCTCCAAGTAGAATAGTTTTCCTCATCGAGGATTGGAACTTCATCATCCATTTGTGTGTCTATGGATCTCCTTCAAGCTTGTTAAGGCTTGTAGTGAAGGCCTACTCTGAAAACAATTGTTGGACACACCTACCACACTTAGAGTGGGGGTGAATGAGTGTGGGGCTCTTTTTCCCAAAACTTCCTTCTTACACAAAAGACCTTAGTTAATATTCAATATTTACTCATTACCCATTGTTGTCATTTATAACCAATTAGATGTAAACATATATCAGCAATATATCATCAACAAGTCATCACCACAAGGAACACAAAGAACACAAGATGTATGTACAATTTTTCTTTTTATTATGGACAACAATCTGGGGGTTTTCCAGCAACAACTGAATAAAGTACAACTCTACAAGAGCACCAGCTCTATAATGCAAGAATCAGCTTACACCCTTAGCACCAACTAAGATGAGGCAACAATCCTCAACATATATCAATATTTCAATAGGTACGCGACCTGTCAGTAGTGCAGTCAGCGTGTGTACGCTCCCTGGCTCACTACAGCCCGTGTATGCACGCAGCTAGTGTATACAACAACCTGCGTATACCTTCTAAGTTGTTAGGATTTGTCCTTCAAGATCAACTCAGATTCTCTGCAATCAATATATCATTATTTTATGTCTCTAACTGTCCAATCTGACTACCAGCCAGTCACAACATCTCCAAGCTCTCCAATAGCTTGATCATGCTCCACAATAAATAAATATGAATGCTATCTCAAACATGTATAAACAACTAGTATACCATAGAAATCAGGTCACCATTGAATCCAAAGAGTACTGCTCACTCCATCAACCAAATCATCCAAACTGAACCATATCATAGAAGCCATGCCAAGAATTCCCTAAGCATTCACAACACCTCAAAAAATAGTATCCATCAAGATAATAATGTAACCATATCAGTGTCTTAGTGGCAGATTTGAGCCCATATAATGCAGATATGGAACCAGATTCATTATCCAAGAGCTTGGAAGCAGCTCAACCACAAGTCTTCATCATTCCATCCACTCTATGCTCCATGTCCTCATACAGCCCGCATGTGTATGCTCCCTAGCCCATTACAACCTGCGTATACCTCAAAAACTAGGGTTTCTGAAGCTTTGAGAATTTTTCCGTGAAGATCTCTGACATTGCCTAAACTTTGATGCGTCCATGAGATCCTCCTCTCGCTTTCTTCCTCATAATAGATCTTCAATCATGCTCAAGAGATCCACACCAAAGATGCTCTCACAAGAAGCTCTCCATCAATACTCTAAAGATAATCTCACAAGAAGCTCTCCATTGATCCACACAAAAATGTACACTACACAAGAGATCCTAGCTTCTTATTTATATTTTCATCCTCTAGGTCACTTAACCCATTTCTAGGTCACTTAACCTATTTTCCTTATTTTAGGGTTAACCACTTTCCATAAATAGAAAGTTCTCCAATATTTTATCATTTAAATATTCCTTCTTGATTTTGTCACTTATTTATCATTTAAATATTGATTTCTTCTTTTAGGTCACTTTGACTTCTTTAACCTTGGGGGCTTCAAGTCTTCATATGGGGGTTCTCCAACTTCATAAGGC
>SNQJ01S0069784.1:30975-69877 GCA_010110895.2 Picea sitchensis | reverse complement strand
TGGGAAACAAAACCGGAGCTATAAAATTTAAATTTACACTCATTTATTCATTTATAATTATATTTCATCAAATGTGTCATGACTATTATCCAACATATATAACATTTTAAATTTTAATTTAAAAAATATGAATTCCTTCTTGTTCTAAGTCTCGGAAAAAAACGCAGCATCAATGATCATGAAGAAAGCATGAATTGACCAACTGAAATCTTGAAACTAGTGAAACATACAAAATCATATTTTTAATTGTTAAAATAATTATTTAATATTAATAGAAAATCATATTTTAATGGTGAAAATAATTATTTAATACTGAAATACATAATTTATAAATAAATATAATATTTATTTAAATAACATTATAATTTTTAAAAAATTAATATTAAAAAAAAATCGTATTTTAATGATTAAAATAATTATTTAATACTAACATACATAATTTATAAATAAATATAATATTTATTTAAATAAGATTATAATTTTAGAAGAATTATATATATATATATATATTAAAAGGTTATGATAATTTATTATAAATTTTAAAATAAAAAAAAAAGTTTTTAAATTAAACAAGATATTATCATTTAAACTAGTGAGATGTACTCATGTTTTTACTTTGTTCACAATTTGATTAAAAAATATTATATTAATAAAAAAATTGTATGTTATTTATTCAAAAGATTATATTAATGAACTTATATAATATTTATTTGTAATTATTGATTTATCTCCAATATCATTGAATTATAATGTAGATTTGTGATTTTAATAACTTAGAAATTTAACTGAGTTTTTAATGTCTATTATGTTATAGTCTCTAATTTGGATTACTACAAGTTTTAATAATAATTTAAAGGATTATTATTTCTTTAAAATTTAAAATGGTTTTCATTTATTGATGATGGCAGATGATGATGATGATTAACTTCCATTAAATTGGTCTATCCAAGTCTTAAGGAGGGTAAGTGATTACTTGTGATTCTTTATAATTTTGTTTTATAATTTTGAAGAAGCATTAGAAACAACTCCAAGATCACCATACTTTTGTTAGGGAGGTTAGGAAGGTTGGTAGTGTGATAAATGTTTTGAAAATGAGATATAATTTGCGTATATGTTGGGCACTATATGAGAAAGTTCTTTCATCTTCAACCTTCTTAGTGTCACAAAGGTGACACACTCTTTCATCCTAGGGTTTTAGGAATTGACCAAAGCCAGTTCACTATGGAGCTCGTGAGAATTTGTTCTTATCATAGCAATGCTTATTTTTCTTTACACTTGGAAAAGCAGATAGATAATTTGATCTTCAATTAGAGTTGATTATATCTTTATAATACCTTAAATTTTCATCTAACTCTTTATCACATTTTTTCCTTAAATTTTGATTTGACAATTTTTTAATAGTATCTTTATTCTCCAAATGATTTCTTCCATGATGATTCCCCAATATTTTATGGAGCCGAGGCATCTTTATGCCATCCTGGCTTGAGTGGAGTGGTGGTTATGACTTGAGTTTAAAGCAATTTTAGGTAGCCTCTTGTCTTCCATCTTATTTATATGTTCTTATACATTCATTATCTAGTCATAGCCTTGCTCTCAGTAGGGCAGATATTTTTTGGATTATAGGTTATAAAATTCTTTTGTATTTTCCATATCTATTTTTCTCGAGGATTCATGAGAGATAATACAACCACAGACTTCACATCCATAAAAAAGAACAGGTGTAACAAGAGTCACAAAGAGAAGTTTATTATTATCCCAATGGCACTCAAGATGAGCTCATTTGTTTTCAAGCCCATAAAATAATAAGAATACTAAACTTGCCATTAAATAACAACTATTATTTTCCAATCACATGTTTTTTTAGTAAATGGTTATTTTTAATAATGTTTAGCACAAAATATTGGTATTGAGATGGGCAGTTTGAAATTTAAACAAAATCATAATCAACTTCGACTTTGTAATCATATTGTGTCATTGTTTCTCTTAGTGCATATTATATTCTATCAAAATCATTTTAAAATTATAATGAAGGCTTTGTCACTAGTAATTTAATTAAACTTTTTTGAATTTAAAACTATTTTTTTTAAAATTATTTCTATACTCAATATGAAGTTGAAAAGTGAAATTTAAATAAAATATTAATAATAAAAAATATTTCAATTTAGACCATACATAATATCCACATTAAGTTTCTTATTACTTGAATATGTGTTTTTAACATCCTTGTAAGAGGGAGATGTAATAATGTAATAATGTAGAGTTAAGAAGTAAAATTAAAAATAAACATTATTAACAAAAGTATTTCAATCCCCACCACAAATAAAAATTTCAATGTGCATCTTAAATTTTTATTTTATATATATGATATAATGATTGTTGGTGGTGGTGGTTAATGTTTATCATCGTTGGTCTATGAAGCCTTAATGATTGAAATTTATTGAGAGAAAAGTTCCAAGATCATTAAACTTTAGATGGCTTAGAAGTTTTAATTAGGTATTTTTGACAAATATGTTTAGAAATTCAAATCTAATTTCAGTGGCACTCTAGGAGAAAGTTCTTTCCATATTCAACCCTTTTGCTTTTCACAATGGTGACATGTATTATTTAAGTACCACTATAATTTAGATGGCTTAGAAGGTTAGTCTCTATTTTGACAAATATTTCATGTTCTTGTACATTAATGTAATGCTCATTAGCAATCATTAATAAAATAAACTATTAACCATGAAATGATCTATAAACATGGTTGAATTATTTTGTAAAATTACTAATAGATTCATATTTTATGGTATTTCTAATTTTATTTAATAAAAAATGAAGTAGTAAACTACTACATAATTCTCATTTCCCATGTATACTAGTTTTTTGAAAAGAATAATAATAATAATAATAATAGCATTATGCATCATAACTTTGAAAGTTACCTAGAAGCTTTCATTTCAGTGAATGTCATGTGGTGTGTCATATTATCAAGACCTGGGGTTTCATGTGTCTAGAACAATGTTCTTCTCTCAGTCATTAAAATAAATCTCAGTGCCAAATCTCTTTCAATCTCAGTCTATTCTTCTCATCAGACAATTTCTAGTCAGACTTAAGATATACCATTAGCACTCCAATAGTTACATAAATCTCCACTTACCTAAACCAATTCTGAGTTTTCATTTTCTGAGGAACCTCAAACCCTCCACACATACATTTTGAACATGCAGTAAAATTATAATAATCCATGTTCTGCATTTGTTCATGTCATTCCTTTAATGACTCCATCTACAAATGTTTTGTATTCTCTGGTACCCCACTCATTTGAAGGTGTCAGCCCAGAAGCAGAAAAGAATCTTATTGTGATTTCTTGGCTTCTTTGAAGATTGTCGCCAGAAGAAGAAGAATCCCCTCTATTTTTATCATTGATTTATCTCCAATATCATTGAATAATAATGTAGATTTGTGGTATGCTTAGAAATTTAGCAGGAGTTTTAATGTTTATTATTTTATAGTCCATGATTTGAATTACTACAAGTGTTTTAGGTAATAATAGAATTTAAAAATGATTATTATTTTTTTTTAAGAATTTAAAAATGGTTTCATTTATTAAGAATAAACATACCATTAAATAACAACTATTATTTTCCAATCACATGTTTTTTTATTAAACGGTTATTTTTAATAATGTTTAGCATATAATATTAGTATTGAGATGGGCTTTGAAATTTAAACAAAATCCATAGAAATCAACTTTAACTTTGATGTGTGTCATTGCATTGTTTCTCTTATTGTATATTATATTCTATCAAAATCATTTTAAAGGAAATTATAATGGGGAGCTAGCCAAGAGTGTTTTATTCAAAGCCGACATTTATTGAATAGAGAAATCAACCTTGCCCCTTAGTTGTGGAGCGGATAAATAAAACAAATACTACACTCACTGCAAAAATAGGCAGGGATGGTAGAGAGGGATTGAGAGGATTTTTACATAAAGTAGCCACCAAATAAGAGTACTTTAGTAGGTAGAAATACCAGTCCAACTAAGTTGCCCAGAATGAAGTTCCTCCCTCAGTGATGCTTCAGCTTTGTCTTTTCATTCTCCTTTGGCTTTGAAGTCTGTTATTTGTCATTGCATTACTGTCTTAGTTTATATTATATTCTATCAAAATCATTTAAAAATTATAATGATAAAGGGATTTATCACTAGTAATTTTAATTAAACTTTTTGAATTTAAAAACTGGCTTTTGTGTTTTTTTTATAATTATTTTATATTCCAATATGAAGTTTACTTTCTGATATGAGGGGTTGAAGAGTGAGAATTTAAAATAAAATGTCAATGTAATAAAATATTAATAATGGCAAAACTGAGATTTGAATACATACATAGCAATGTTCACGATGGATTTCTTGTACTTGGATATATGTTTTTAAATAGCAGAGGAGATGTGTAACATAATATGAGCTAAGAAAGTAAAATTAAAAAACAAACATTAAAAAAAAAATGTTTCAACTCCCTCATAAATAAAATTTCAATGTACATCTTAAAATATTGTTTATATATGATTGATTTAGTACGATAGGTGGTGTTGGTTAAAGAGTTTACCATCATTGGTCTATCAAACCTTAATGATTGAAATTTATTGAGAGTAAGGTTCCAGGATCCTAAACTTGATGGCGTAGAAGGTTAGTGGTTATTTTGACAAATATTTTAGGTGAAATCTAATTTAAGTGGCACTCTAGGAGAAAGTTCTTTCATATTCAACCCTCTTGCTTTCACAATGGTGACATATATTCTTTCCTACCACTAAACTTTCGATGGCTTAGAAGGTTAGTGGTTATTTTGACAAATATTTCATGTTTTTGTACATTAATGTAATGATCATTAATCATAATCATTAATCAAATAAGCTATTAACCATGAAATGATATATAAGCATGGCTGAATTATTTTGTAAAATTACTAATAATTCATAATTTATAATTGCATTTCTAGTTTTATTTAAATAAATAATATTATTTTTTTTTTTTTTTTTTTTTTTGGTTTTTTTAATTAATTTTGAAAATAAATAATAATAATATGTATTAATAACAATAATCCTTTCTCATCTCCTCCGTTGTCAGAAGTATTTTCCATTACAATCTTCCCTTTGTGCTAATGGATCGTCCTTGGGAAAAATACCTCTACAAGCCCTTGAACATGGCTTCATTGTTAGATGCCCCAATACCATGCCTAAAGAAAAAAAAATGGTTTCTTGGTTCAGAGAAACAATGTGGTGTATCTGAATCACCCTGAAATCCCGATTGGCTGCTGGAAAATGAAGGAGTGGAACAATAATATGTGGAAATGAAGATGCTATCCATGTCCTTGACTGGATATTCCCAAAGGTGGTTCAAGGCATTTCCTGATGATCACCTGGAAACATATGAATATTTTACTAAGTTATTCAAGAGAAGATGGGAAATAAGGAAGGATAGTAGAATGATGATGACTAAGTTCAATAAGATTTATAAGAAGGAGAGCAAGACAATGAGTGAATTTGATACGATATTTGCCAAATTTTATAGCGAGATCCTAAGGATTTATGCCCATCATATGCTGTTTTGTCTCTTTATGTAGAATTCATTGAGAAATTAATTTGGTTTCATCCTAAGGATAATAAACCTAACACTTTGGCATTGGCCAAAGAGTACAATGAAAATATCGAGGAGAATGTTCTCAACTCCAAGTTTGATCCTTTTTAGAATCCTTGTGCTAAAATAGAAGCAAATACAAACATATAAATAAATATTACTACTTAAGGTCGACCATATCTCAAAACATTGATCATATGAATACTCAAAATAAATTTTATTTCGATTCTTGGTGGAGAGAAATCAAATCTCTGAGGCGTCCATACATCAGACAATAGAAGGATGTTATAGGATGGAAGGAAAGGACTCAATAGGAGGAAAAATATCTTGATGTTTTAAAGCTTGTTGGGATGGTCATCATTCATGTATCAGAGTGATTCTCGCCTTGTCAAGAACCTCATCCGAAAGTGGAATTCCCTAGGAGAGAGGAGAACTCACCTACCAATATGGACTTCATAGATACAATATACCCGATTTAAGATGATAATGATGATATTATGTTTATCACATAGGAACAACTTGATGAAGTCCACAAAAGAGTAGCTAGAAGGCTGGCTAAAATTACTTAACTAAGGATCAAAGAAAAGAATTGAAGAAGAAGAGGAAATCCTTTGAAGCTTAGTAGAATGTAAGATTCTTATATATACTTTAGTTCATCCAAAACAAAAGAATCAAACTCCATCACAATCGATAAAACAATACCCTTCTCAATTTTCAAAGAGATTTGTCGCCTCTCCCACCCCTCCACATCACAGAGTGGTACAGCTTCTAAAACCAACCTGAGTCAAATGAAGAGGTTGGTGCCGTTCCTAGCCATGTCAGGTAAAGATGAATATGTCCAATTCCTATGGTAGAAATATGCAAGATTCCTTCCATGAGAAGAAAATTCTTGAAAGCATTGAAGGTGTCAACCAAAGAAAAAGAATCCCCTCTGATTTTTGAACACCATGTACCATGGATGACAGCGGGATGCTAACCCTACCTTTACATATCTCTTGGTGTGTGGTGTCTCTGCTTAAACAATTTCATGCTAGATTGGGGCCTGGAGCAAATGTGATGTCTTTGAGGTCATGGAAAAATTAGTTTGAAAACTCACCCATATGGTAATTTTTTTGGAATTGATTCCAAGAAGGTGAATGTTTATGGTCTCCAAATAACCGTGGAGAGTCTACTTGAATATTTCCCTCATTGGACTTATCATGAATCTAGTTGTGATTGATGTTCTAGATGCTTGGGGCATGCTCCTATCAAGGAGTTAGGAAGCCACCGTTGGTGGATTTCTGAGTCAATGGAGACTTTCACTCATGCACACACATTCCTATGGGAGATGGTACCTTCAATATTCTCTATAACCAAGAGGTGTTTAGGAAATGTATGTTGGATTGAAATGACCTTGATTATAGCAGTGAGAAAGGATGATTTTGATGAGAGTTCGAGATACCATTGAATATGATCCACCAAACCTAAATTTTATGTAGGATGACTTCATATATGTGATACTTCCAAAAACAGAAAAATACAAAGGAAAATATTGAAAATTCCAAGGGAGGCCGGGGTCCATCAATATATTAAAGAAAGAAAATAAAGCAGGACAAAGAAATTGAAAATGCATTAATGATGCATTTAACATAGATCTTCCTTGGTATTACTAGTCTGAGAATATACCTTACATCAACTACAATGAAGGAATCCTTGCACTCATGTGGGATGAGAGCATGAAGCCAAGTATGATCAAAATAATAATTTCTTTTATTATGTCATCAAGAATTCTGAGAAAGAGAAGTACTACTTTCCACCATGGATGGGAGAAATATGCACCATTACCGGTGGATGGGTCTCTTCTATGAACCTATATTCAAGGAACTTGACTTCTTGAGGGCCCAATCCCCAGGTAAGTAGGTAGATCATCTTAATTTCTTGCATTTGCATCTTGATTTTTTCATGATAGTTTAGTTGCATTTCATTTTTTATTTTTAGGTGTTCTCTACTTGCATTATTGATTTACATATTTTTCTTTTCATCATATTATGTCATTTTTTTATTTTTTTTTTTCAAGATTAGTTGTCAATTTTGAAGTGTTGATCTTTTTATATATGGGCATAAGATGAGTGAGCCACCCTAGATTTTATATAGTTTGTTGTTTCAATGTAGGAACATATCTAACCAAGATATGTTGAGTTTCTCATAAACTACGGAAAGTACATGTCCCCTAGTAGGAGTGAATGTTATCCCCATTTCTAGAATAACATTTTCCCTCATGACCATATTAAGGAAAAACTTCTTTCCCTGAGACCTTTGAGTTGTGTGGGTCCATAAATAGTGTTAGATTGCAAAATGTACTCAACATGGATTTTACCATCGGTTGGTAAGTATCCAAAAAATAAGCTAGCTTCTTCTATATCACATGTATCATTCAATTAATATTCATGTATCATCCATTTAATATTTCCATCCTACAATTTTTTTTACTCTCCAAGTACCCCCCACTAAACCATGAATTACACCATCAATTTATAAACTCCACGGTGGCCACCTCAACCCCCATTACCAAAATTACAATTTTTCATTTATTTTATTTATTTAATTCTTATTATTCATCCCCCATGTGTAATTATGTTCTTTTCTCTTAATTATTCATGTTTGTTAAATAATTTCTTTTAGATAAAATATCAATATTTTGAAGACACCCCTAAAAGTGGGTAATTACCTTAGGAATTAATTCAACCATAGGATCATTAAATTTTTCCTTAGCTTAATTCAACATCTAGAATGATTTAGTTGTTGGGGAGTATGGTCATCCCACCTTATTGTGTGCCCCCCTAAAATTAATCATAAAACCATATATTATGCAATTAGATACTCCATGTCTCTATTCAAACTCCATGCCCCAGTTGAGAATTCACATATATATTGAGAATCCACATCTCTATTGGTACTCCATGCCTCAATTTAGAATCCACATCTATATTGATAATTTATTGGTTATGGCCAACACCCATCTGTTGGAAATTTGGAAAGGATTTCCATGTATCTTGCACATACAACCACCAAACATATAGCACATAAGTCAATATCATATATGAAACATAATAATGATGTAATGGACCTCAATTATCACACACCAATTATTTTTTTGTTTTTATTACTTCATCCTTTAATAGGTATATACACACTTATTATGGGATTGGTTCAAAATTCTATTAAATTAATATTGCAAGGGAAAGTTCTAAGCTCTACCTACCATGAGGTTTAGATCTTGTTTTCAAATTCTTTGATATCATGGATTACATGAAAAACAAGGCCTCAAAACTCCTACTATGATCTCCTCAATACAAACATAAGACTCACACCATTTAGTGCATGTATCTTTGATTAAAATTGAAACTAGGTGACTTTATTTGGTTTTACCCGCCATACAATTCATCAAGATGGGTTTTATTACTATGTCATGATCGAATTTAATGCCCTTAGGACCAGAGTTGGTTTGTGAATAGTTACTTACCTCCATATGTCGAATGGATATTTCATCACTAGGATCGGACTATTGATTCATGCTAAACTCGAGGAAAGACAAGGGATTTTACTCTTATTCATAATACATATTAAGTGGGTAGGATGATTATTTGTCTAGCATTTATAACTCTGTAAATTTAGATTAAGGTGGCCACCGACTCTAGTGGAACTATTGAGTCTTACTCCATATGGCATCGCATCCGTGACAACGTCACATGGCCACCTACCCTCACGTGCCCTCCTCATTTACTCAGGAGTTGTGGGATGTCGATTAGGGTTGGTTTCTAAAATGTTGTTGTGTTCTAGAGGCATTCACGAATCAACACCAGTGCGAGTATTGCCTTAATCAAGCTCAAGTTGTAGCAGTTAGCCTTTTGACCCTTGCTACAGTAGTATTTTGTCTCCAAGCCCCTTGCAATTTTTTTTAAAGAGATAATGCACCCAACTTATTTTGTATTGTTTTTCGAAGTTACCCTAAACTCTGAAGGAGAAGTTTCCTTAGAAATGATCTTCGTCTACTTTTCTTCGTTTGATGGATTTGAAGGGAGTATACTCAGTTGTTTTCTATTCGGTTTTGGAAGAAAGGGTTTATAACCTCTTAGTTTATTTTCTATAATATACATCTCTATTTTTGCATTTTAGAAAGGGTGTATCTGTTCATTTTCTTGTTTAGGTTTTGGTTGAATAATTTCTTAATCTCCTTGATTATGTCTCATGTCGGGTTCTTTGATGGTTGTCAAGGCTTAAGGCCTCTGTAGGGATTTATATAGCTTTAGTCATGTTATACTTTCACAATGCTTCAAATATTATTTATAGTAGGTAATACACTCATCGTGCTCTATCTGATTTGGTTAAATAGTTGGAATAAATCATTGTAATGTTTGAAATGCATAAGATTATTGTTACTGTCTCTTTCTGTCCTTTCTCTATTATTGAATCATTACTTGCTATGTGTGCACCTCCTCTGTGTAAGATTTCTTCATTTCAGGACTTATATAATACACTAATGATGGGACATGTTTTATGCGAGGATACCCATTAGAGAATTAATGTTCCATTCACCTTCGGCCCAGGCGTCTACCCAGTTGTAAATGCAACAAGGGAAAGATATGAAAGCCATGTCGGCCTATCGAACAGAAGTTAAGTAAGTTTACATATTATTTCTTCACTGACTGTTAGCAATTTCTGCAAGTATTTCATTATTTTTATGCGTGATGCGATAATTTAAACGTTACTTCTTTAGGCTTCTTATCCACGTATGGATCTTGGACGTTCGGTACCCACTTCAAAAAGGTATTTGAGTTCCTTGTAGGCCTTCGAAAATTCCCACAATGCCTCGGCACGGTCTCTTCTTAGTTTGTTGAGATGTTGATATAGTTTTATTCTATGCCTTCAATGGATGGGATGAGGAGGTCCTCCAATTGCTTCTTGATCTGACTTCTGTGTGTAACTGTCATTACAAAGGAATTTGTTTTCAATCAAATAGAGTACTTTGTTGGGTATTTTTATCCCAGTTGTTTCCCTATCTAGTGTCATTCCAACTTGTAAATTGATATATCGTTACTATTGATTTGAATTTATTCAAATACATATGTTTACACAGTCTTTATTTCCATTCGGTATGGTGAAAAAGGAACTTGAAGGATTTTTTAAACTTGTAAAGGGATTCTATTACGCCGAAACTTCATACCATAATTAAATTTAGATCATAGTCTCCTCATATGATTTGTCTTGTTTTCCTTTGGGATTAGTACTGCACAACATGAATACGTGTTTCCTTCATGGAGGTTTGGAAAAGATTCCCTCCTTACTCCATGTTGAAGGAAAACCTCCCTACAGACAGGTAGATCTACTCTCGAGTGCTAGATTCTTAACTCTTAAGACAGAAGGTTCTTAACATCGACATTTCCTTTTCATATCTAGATAAACTAATGTGTGAGGAGGAAGAGGAAAATAAGTACATTTTATCGGTGTTTGTCCCTGCACAGTCCGAGTTGAGTTCCGATATTAAACTCCTCGATAAGCCCTATAAACAAACAAATATGCAACCAACCTACTCCTCATGATTAGCTCAAAATAGATCTATCTATTAGAGACAAATTCATGTGAGATCGAACACCGCGACGAAATAAGCTTGGTCAAGCATATTATTTTAATGAGAACAACAATGAAGAAACTTACAACCATAGATGTAGGTCGACAACTTCATCATTTTCCCCTTGTCAAACCCTTTCTTAAAAAGTTCACACCTGAGGAGATGTTGATGTTCGGATAATCTCATGATATTATAAGTTATATGCTTCACAATACTTTCCATCTCCCTTCAATACCACTCCTTGAAGGATCATAAGTTTGGTATAATTCTCAATCTCCATTCTCCCTCCTCCATGGAAATCCCTCATTATATAGATTTGGAGACTTAACCACCATGGAAGAATCTCTCATCGAATCCACTAAGAAAGGGATCTCTAAGATATTTAGGAGAAAATATCTCTTAATAATGATTTTTGGGGAAATATCTCAAGGATTTTAAGGAGAAATATTTCAACCATTAATGAGATCCTCCACCTTCCCAAAAATAGGAAACCAATGTGAGGTGGATGGAGTCACGCCAATTACTTTGTTTTTATGAATATTAATAATAATTCATGTGCACTTGATTCTCTCACTTAATCAATTTCTTTTCCATGAATATTAATAATAATTCACATGTACTTAGTATTTCTTTGCCTTCATGTAGCAATATATTCCTCATTATTTAGATTGTGACATGGGTTATTCCATGGTGTCGAGGTGTATCACGACCTTATCTGACACTTTTATGACATTTAGGGCGAGGTATCTAGGTGTGAGAATTTCATGTGTAACACTCCCAACTCACGGTTCCACATAAAAGTTTGATTGTCCCGTGGACTACCTTTTCCTTATGAACTTGTTACTATTAAGTTATCATAATTTCTAGATTGGATTATAATACTTTATAGTTATAGTTCGTGAAAAGAAATCGAGATAGTGCTTGGCAGGGGTAGAATTGTTTACCATTTATTTTCAACACAACTAAACATAGTTGACTAGACATGGTTATTTCCGATTCAACGTTAATACCTTGCTGATATATATATATATATCCATATATCTATCGTGTATATATTTATAATTTTTTATTGTAATGGAGTCTTGAATATTTGAGAATTATTTCATACGTCTATACATATATATGTATCATTCCACTGAATTTTTTTTCTCTATGCTTCATCATTCTAGATTATATAAATGAATTATGTTTCCCTTTTGAACTAAATTACAGAATGGAATATATGCATGTATTGGTTATGTTTGTTCATCGATACATATTGATTATGTTTAAGTTTGAAACATACATATTCATATAATAAGCTATTAGTTCATTGATACATATTCGATTACGTTTAAAGTTTAAGTATACATATACATATAATAGCTACGTTAAGTTCATTGATACATATTAGATTTTGTTAAGAATTGATTTCCGAGAAAATCTACAATTAAATCTCTGATCTTTTCCTCCAATTTAAGAACGAAAACAACATCTTAGGTTATTGCATGCATACCATCATTAAGGACCACACTATAACAATAACCAATTCATCCAACAAAAGTATAATACTGAATGATATTTAGGTATAGGAAAAGACTTACAACATTTATACGATTAAAAATAGATACTAGAACTCTTTTACGTATAGCTATAAAATGTACGATTATCCAATATAAAATCATTAGGATGGTAGGTTTAGAGCAACATGTCTGAACTAAGCTTTAATGGAGAAAACAAAGGGAACAATACATTCCTCCCAATCAAATGGAAGCGTGACCATGATTACTTATGCGATTCACCCCTAAACGACCATGAGTCGATGAGGGTGAACTTGGAAATCCCTCGACAACACTGTCCTTCAATTCAATCACTTTTCTCCTTGCCTCACACCCTTCCGGTGTTCATAACAACAAGTGAAAAAGAAAAAATAGGCTCTTTCCACGGCATACTTTCAGTCCTACCTCCTCACATATGTATATTTGTAACTTGCCTAGGTCTTTCCCTTCCTTGGAATTTTCACAACTTCCTAAATCCACGGCTTTTAGGGCACGCGATGGCCAAATAAGTGAGTACCACTTGTAAAAATCAGCCCGGGGGTAGTTCCAACATCCCACTCATGGAGTCATGGTTGGCTACTTTTAACATGGTTGTTCCATTTGTCTTCACAATCAATATAAAAATATTTTGTTTTTAAACAAGTGTCATTGTCAAATAGTTAGTTGGGTCAAATCGAGTTAGGCCAGCAGGTCAATAATTTATTAAAATTAACAAATTTGAGAATTTGGAATTGCCATAAATGGAAAAAAATTTACTACAACTACCAGCGTTGAGCTCCCATTCAAATGCTTTGATGTTGATAGGTTTTTCTCCATGTTGTTGACAACGATGCTCCTGCATCACTCAAAATCATCCACCAATATAGGTCCTACAAAGACAAATTCCCTACAAGGGTCTCAAGTAAAATGTATCATGGCAAATGAAGTCACATTTGTCTAGATCCACCTAAACATATTCATCAAAACATCCTTATCCAAGTCAAATAAGCACTCAAAGACCCTACGGCTTGCAGGGGTTTGGGGTGGGAGGGTTTTCAAGTTGACCTATTGGGTGAGTCGTTCCTCAAGTCAAGGAATGTTTCCTGAGTAGACCCTATCTAGATCATGTAAGATGGATTGGATGGAGTGGAGCTTTGAGCATGGGGTGCATGACATATAAGGGTTCATCTTGTCTCATTTATGGGTTCCTTCCAGAGGGTGTGTTACCTTCATTCAATGCATCTTTCCAAAACCCATTTATTGATAGAATTTATTAAAGTCCAAAATAATTGGGTACTAAAATTAGGTAACATAAGACTTGAAAAAAATATCACAATGTCACTTGAATCTAGAGGTACACAAAGTGCCATTTGGGTAAAGAAAAGGGTATACCTCACTTCTATATATCCCTCAACAAGTGTGGCATATATATAAATTGTTTCGAAATTATTAAGTGTTTTAAATGTTCATTTTTCTCAAGACCTGTTTGGGAAAACATCTAGAAGGTTATGATTTCGACTGTCTTTCCATTCTAGATTCCCCTAGACCTTCTCCATGAAATGAGGTCGTCCTTATTGGGTCGGTGCAAAATCCTTAAAGGAAAGTTGGCCAATGATAAAGTATAAAATGATGTGAGAATGAATATGATGACTCATAAAATGAGACCATTAGAAAAATTCCCCAAGGGGTCCACTAAGGAGCAATGTCAACAAAGTGAAAGCAGGCAAAAAGAATAATTTCCAAGTAGGTTTTCTATAATCAAAAGCAGCTTTATATGCAACATACTTAAATGCCTCCGGTATTAAAGTGACACTTACCATGATACCTAACTGTACCTCATGGAACAAGACCCATTGTCTTCTGGAAGCAAGATGATGTGGAATATACCATCATGATGAATTTGAGTTATTTGGTGGTGAGGTGGGCCTTTGTATGTGCAAGTGTATGTTGTCATCCATCTGTCTCTATGTATTCCATGTCTGCAACCTGATGTCCTTGAGACATTATCTCCTTATTTATCCCTATAAATGGGGGATAAAATTCTAATGTGTTGAATACTCTCCTCCCCCATAAATAAACCATTTCTTCTAACAAATTTAAAATTGATCTCCATTAGCATGTTATCCACCTCTAACTAAGCAAAATCTAGTCTCAAGTTATTTTTACTAGTGTGAATCATATATTCTATAAAATATCTCTGTTAGAAGTTAGAAAGTATTGAATAAGACACTTTTTATGATGCAATTCAACTTCTTTAGTTTTTCTTGAACCAAGTTCAAATTTAAATATATATATTTCCACTTCTTATGATAGTGGAAATATTGTTTCTTATTCAATATGCAACATGTAATCAAATGAAACCCTTGTAAAAATTATTGGAAGATATAGTACAAACTATTGTTATGCTAAAAGAGTTGTGTATAGTAATTACAAGGTTGGCACTACCAAGGATCCAACTTATTCCCATGCATAAATTCCTACATAGAAAAGTTATAACTACCAACCTCAAGTTAGAGTCAACAAGAAGAACACACATGAAAATTCAATAAATCCAAGCATAAAGGTTCCTAAAAATATCAAAGATGGTATGCATATTTAAAGACCATTCTATATCATCCCACTTTGATAATAAAACATATTGGAATGTAGTTGGTAAACTCTAACATAATGAATGTGGATTAAAACATGTATGGTTATGTAGCAGAACAATGAACATATTGAATATGATTTGAGTAAAATCCTAACATAATGAATGGATTATGTATGGTTATGCCTTGAGGAAACAATGAACAAATTTTCAAATTTAAATATATATTTTTCACTATCATAAGAAGTGGAAATATTGTTTCTTATTCAATATGCAACATGCAATCAAATGAAACCCTTGTAAAAATTATTGGAAGATATAGTACAAACTATTGTTATGCTAAAAGAGTTGTGTATAATAATTACAAGGTTGGCACTACCAAGGATCCAACTTATTCCCATGCATAAATTCCTACATAGAAAAGTTATAACTACCAACCTCAAGTTAGAGTCAACAAGAAGAACACACATGCAAAATAATTCATCCAACTCCAAGCATAAAAGGTTTCCTATAAATTACAAAGATGGTATGCATATTAAAAGACCATTCTATATCATCCCACTTTGATAATCAAACATATTGGAATGTAGTTGGTAAACCCTAACATAATGAATGTGGATTAAAACATGTATGGTTATGCCTTGGGAAACAATGAACATATTGGAATGTAGTTGGTAAATCCTAACATAATGAATGTGGATTAAAACATGTATGGTTATGCCTTGGGAAACAATGAACCATTGTTAACTATGAAAATTGAAATTTGAATCCACTAGTGATTCACCAAGGTAGAATGCATTTCCATTCGATGTATATTTCAACAACTTCTATCCATTTTGCAAAAAGTATGAGGCACTCCAAAGGGATCTCCTTAGTGTTAGATTGTTATACATGTTGAGATATGCCATGGAGTGATAGAATGCAATTCCATTCTATGTATAGTTCAACAAATTCTATCCATTTTTCAAAATGTGAGGCACTCCAAAGGGATCTCCTCATTGTTATATTTTTATGTGAGCCGTTGAAGATACACTGTAGATCTACACTCCTATGACCTGAATTGATCGTAGCCATGAAGAATACATAGTGGATCTATGAGATGATAAGACATAGCCACGACCAATAAAAAGTGGATCTATGTAACAATGCATGTGTCATTGTTCAAAAGAAACTCCTTTGCATCATAGGAAAAGTACATATAAAAGTGATGACTCAACCCAGGGTATTCTTACCGATCCAGATGTAGTACAAATCTAACCATGTGAATAGATGTCTTGATGTCAAACATGGCAGAAACCACTTGATTACCAGTCAATGATGTAAACCGTTAACAGGCACGAGTTAGATCACCATTGATGTCAATGATTCCCAATGTACTCTAGTACATTCCAATGAATGTGAATGGATGAGCTGAAGTTGAACATCCATGGAATCATCCAATCAGAGGTCAATGATGTAAACCCATCGTCGAATGTGAGGAGGCCTTCCATTGAGGCATGCAGGTCCCAAATTACTAATTGGTTTCTAACTCTAGTTCCTAGATAATGTGTTGAAGTTGAAAGGAATAGACTCATCAAAGGAGGGCCTTCATGTATCCCCCATCAACGACACGAAAAAAAATAGAGATGTAATTGGTAGATCAAATGAACAAGGACTGACATGGGTATTGAGACAAGATATTTGTGATGGTTGACTCTCGAGGCAGATACTTCCCTTGAACACTAAGGCACAACAACAGAAACATGACATGGACCAAAACACGATGATGCAGTGGATACTGTGACTTTCGTCGGGTGACCCAAAGGAGTAAGAAAAACTTAGAGGATTGGTTCAGTGCATAGGTTTAGCAGATTATGATATGCGCAAAGACAAAGTATTGTGTTCAAGGGCGACTCTAAGAGTTACTGGTAATGTTCTCAAAAACTTCCTGGCTTGCTTCCTTCAAATTTCCCCCCATCCAGATAGACAAGTACCTCTTTTTAATTTAACGAGCTCGAGGAGGGTAACACATGATCAATATAACTCAGCTTCGGTAAGTTTTTTTTCCTTTGTTTAATGAACTGGAAGAAGTAAGGGTTCGATCCCATATGGGCCTGTCGATGTTTGTTTAACGAGTCCAAAGATAGAAAACTTGAATGTTTTTCATGATTATAGAGTCTGGAAAAGCGCTTAAAAGAGAACTCTCTCAGTTCCTTTTTCGTAAAGTAGTCTGATGAGACTGAAAAAGAGATAAACTATTGCTCAATAGAAATTTTCTTCAAATTCTTTAATGAGCGTGAAGAGAAAAAGGTTGCTCCGCAATATTTTCATGTTTAGAGAGTCTGGAAAGAACTTAAAGATGACTCCAATGTTGTCTATTTTCGTAATGTTAGTCTCACGAGGCCAAAAAAGAGATAAATGATCACTCAAAAGATGCCCTTTCAAACCTTTTAACGAGTGGGAAAGGAAGCAATATCACTCAGAAATATTTTCATGTTTAGAGAGTCTGAAAGGAGATTAAAGAAGACTCCAGGGGGTTCCTTTTTCGTGTATCCATACAGGTTCAAAAAAGAGATAAAAGTTTACCCGTATTCATTCTCATGTATTTACGAGCACAAGAAAGAACAAAGACTAAGCTCGGTATGCCCCCATCTTGAAAGCTAGTGTCTTAACTCCAAAATGATCATCAAAGGCTGGAGACATGCTCTCCAAGCTTCAATTCATTCATTGACTTTGAGGTTGTCACCAATTTCTCTAGTAGATGAGAAAAAGGAGAAGGGTGGATGAAAATAAGGTTCAAGAGAGGTGATTGTTTCATTTTTTAACTAGCTTGCTACAGAGAGGAAAACTATGCTCAAAGCCTTTGTTTCATTTTTTAACGAGCTTGCTACAGAGAGGAAAAGCTATGCTCAAAGCCTCTATTTCATTTTTTAATGAGCTTACTACAAAGAGGAAAACTATGCTCAAGGTTCCGGGTTCGATCCCCAGAATGTTGTTTCATTTTTTAACGAGCTTGTGACAGAGAAGAAAACTATTCTCAAAGCCTCTGTTCATTTTTTTACGAGCTTGATATAGAGAGGGAAAACTATGCTCATGGCTTCTTCTTGATCATCGAGTCCAAGAGGATAATTGTTTAGAAGGACACCATGTCAAGGGACAAAACTTGGTCATGGCTTCCAAGAGATCTTCACTGGATGGAAGATAATCACTCTGGAAGGAACACATGTCGAGGGCTGCAACATGGGTAAGGAGATCAGGCTCCAATAGCCCTACCGAAGAAATCACCATGTCAACTACCGGATCTAAATCATCGGAATTTGAAGTCATTGGAGACAATGCCACATAATTAACATGCGGTGGAGGAAACACTGTCTGCATATAAGAACCACTTAGGGAGGTAATCCCATTAGGACCGATGAATGAAAGTTGATTAATAGTCACAATTCCTCCATCATGAGGGAAATATATCACACAGAAAAGAGTGGACACAATAGATTTCATGGCATAGACATAATCCCACCCAAGGAGTAAATCAAAATCCAAGGGGTCTCGGACTACCATGACATCAATATAGATAGTTTTCCCTCCCAAAGTTATAGGAAACTAAGGAAGGGTCCCTAAAGGTTGACTAGTTCTTCTGTTAAAAGCTAACAAATTCTATGTAACCGACGCAAGTTGTGGACAACCCAAAGTGTACTAAGCAACATAAGACAAAATACTAACAGAAGCACCTTCATCTATCAGCGTTTGAGGAAGGTCCCAACCACAAACCTGTATTGTAATCTGGAAAGGAATGTGAGAGGGAAGACGAGATCTAGTTAGCACACCCCAATCAAAAAGGATGGTCTCATTACTTGGAGGGGTGTTTCATGGGAGAAGGAGGAATGCCCCCGGGCACGGTAGATTCTATATCAACGAGAAAAATGTGGGCAGTATCAAGTTTACTCTCTAGAGGGGTAGTAGGATCGACAAATGGTGGACTTGGATCAACCACTTTGGCACTCTTCAGAGGAAGAGTGGGATTGAGTGATGATGTAACCAGAGAAACCACTTTGGCACTCTTCGGATGAAGGGTGGGACTGACCAAGAAAGGGACTGGATCAGTCACTTTGGCACTCTTCAATGGAAGAGTAGGATTGACTAATGATGTAACCGGAGTAACCACTTTAGCACTCTTCAGATGAAGGGTGGGACTGACCGAGGAAGGGAATGGATCAGTCGCTTTAGCACTCATCAAAGGAGGAGTGGGATCGACTGATGACAGAATTGGGTCGACCACTTGGGTTTCATTCTCCAAGGGGAGAATAGGGTCGATGGGTGGAAATGGATCTACCGCTTTGGTGTCACTCTCTAACGGGAGAGTGGGGTCGACCGAGCATGAAAACAGATCAACCACTTGGGTTACACTCTTTTGATGAAGAGTGGGGTTTATCGAGGATGAAACTTGATCAGCTACTTCAGTTTGTGGTTCAATTGAGGAGGAAACTAAATTGAAGTTTTTCCAAAAGAGAAGAAGCCTCATCCATGTGAGGACAAAGGTGAGAGTAATGATCACCCTTGCATAACATGCAAGGAAACTTTAGAGTTGTCTTCTTCTTACAAACCTTAACATCACTAGTTGATGGGGTATCATCGGCATGACCGGTAGAGGTCGATGATGTGGAGGACCACATTTCTAAGACCTTGGGAACACTAGGGCAATCCCTCAGAAAATGGTCATCCTTACAAAGACTACAAGGGAATTTGGGTTTCAGATTCGTCATTTTAATCTTATTGACCTCATCAACACTCCCAATACTATTAATAGTAACTGGTTCCTTAGAGCCAACATATGATGTTGTTGGGGCCTTGGTCCTTTTCGGTCTCTTCGTCTTCTTATGATCAACCTGGCTACTTGCTTTAGAGCTTTCACTAGGCGAAGAAGGATAAATGGAAAGAGACTTAATGGGAGAAGAAGGTGAAAATTCAATGTGAGGTTGATGTGTGGGTGGTGTATTGAAATTTAAAGTATTATGTGCAGCTGAAACATTGGGAAGATTCGAGATCACCGGAGTGGGGAAAAACCAAACCAGTAATCTGATGGTGCGTCCCGGAAGACTCAGTGTGGCAATGTACAGAGGATCAAAGTCTCCAAATGAAGGAAAGGTATAAGGTTCCCTAGGAGAAGGGGTTCCTCCATTGGTACTCTTGGGATTCGATGCCATTAACACTAACTCGACCTAAGGTCCACTAAGTAAAACAAACAACACACGCTATGAATCTGAGAAGCAATTAGTCAAACAAACCTTCCTACGATGAAACCACTAGTTGGTGATGAAATCCAACATCATGAGATCAAAATAGGAAGGGTCGGGGATAAAGAGGGTGGATCGGTTACATTGGCGACTTGCTTAATGGACTTACGCCTTGGTGCAAGCTTCCACATAGTAATTGTGGATCTACCCTCCAAGAAGCTTGAGTGAGTTTGACCAATGTTTGTTCCAGGTACAGTGAGAATTCCCTTCACTATCACCTTGTGTAAGACTCTAAATATTGTGGCTACTAAGGTCACCAACTCCCAGTTATCCCCTGGGCGAGTACAGTCAACAGTCCATTCCGAACGTAAGGGTAGGGTATCTAGCCCGAAATTAACTTGAAAGGATTCCACTCAACATTGTGGGTATACCTTCAAGCGACTCCCATAATATGATCTGACTACTACAATCAGTCAAACCACGGAGGGATAATATCCGTAGCTTTCCCGAGTGCGACCTCGTGCGTAACCCATGTGTGAGAGGGGGATCCCAAAAATCCTATACAACAATTGGATTTCACTCTCCCTACTGCAAGATACTAAGTTTGTTTGATAGCTTTGGAAAATTATCCTTTCAACCTATTCCAAATCCCTACACCTTAAACTAATGTAGGTTTTCTACAAGAAAATATAAAAATGTCTAATCAATTTTTAGTTTAGTGCTTGATTTTTAAGGCTATTGTTACTCAAAAGGAAAATGGAGTGGATAATATGGTGTTTTGAATGACTCGAAATTTATGCAAAGAGATGAAGATGCAATCTTTTCATTTCGATGAAATCTATGCTACGAGAAGGAGAAAACATTCATCATTTCAGATGCACAATGTCCCAAAAATGCCCGAAAACATGCAATTCTGCTACTTCAAATGCAAGATACTTTCACTACCTAAAAKAAAGGATGAATATATTTTCTTTSTTTGATTATGATRTATACATAAATTAWACACAAGACCTTCAATGCTCMATTACTTTSAATTAGGAGAAAGAGTTCTATGCAGATGCAAAAGACACGAAGAAAAAGCCTACAAACAAAGCACACACTCAAGGTAGTGAGAACTGAAAGAAAAAAAAGAAGAATATTGGTCTAACCATAACTCAATCAAGGATCCTAAAACCAACAATCATCCAAGGAGTACAATAAAATGCAGAGAAGAATCCAAAAAGAGACAAGGAGAAAGAGAAAATACCCAAATTGTCCCGACAAAATAAGCAGCTAGAAAAAACAATTTTCACATTTCTAAAAAGGGTTTCAAGCTCCAATCAATACAAGAGGGAGTGATAATCATCAAAAACCAATCCAAATAACTTCACAAACCATTCACAAAGACTGGTTAAAGACTTCCACAAAACAGGTTGCAAAAAAGTAATGAGAAAAAGGCAGAAAAAACCTCAAGAAGGAGATTGGTGCTCCCCCAAAAGGGTACACGGAGTGTTATAAGGATCCCTGAAGCACTATAGGTGGGCTTTGATGATAGAAAAACACTCTGATATTGCCTACAAGGGGGCGTTGGTTCTCCCAGAAGTTCCGAGAAAGAGCCAAAAATTGCAAAAAATTCACCCAGAATGCATAAAAATTGGTGAAAATGTAAGTGAAGATAGGAGAAGGCTAATGGATCATAAAAAAACAGAAATGGTGATATGAAAGGTGGTAAAAGGGAAGGAAAAAAACAAGGAAATAAAATAGGATTCCTTCCCCACTGGAGTCACCAATTTCTATTGAAGGAAAATCTCCCTACGGACAGGTAGATCTCCTCTTGAGAGCTAGACTCCTAACTCTTAAGACAAAAGGTGCTTAACATGGGCATTGATTTCCTTTTAGATATATATAAATTAATGTGTGAGGAGGAAGGAGAAAAGAAGTACCTTTTTACCGGTGTTTGTCCCTGCACAGTCCAAGTTGAGCTCCAATCTTAAACTCCTCGATAAGCCCTGTAGACAAACAAAGATACAACCAGGTTCCTACTCTACTGAGATTAGCTTGAAATAGACCTATCTATTAGAGACAAATTCATGTGAGATCAAACACATACTTGAAATAAATAGGACATGCATATTATATTAATGAGGACAACAATGAAGAAAACTTACAACCATAGATGTGAGTGCAACAACTTCATCAAGTTTCCCTTGTCCAAACCCTTTCTTAAACAATTCACACACAAAATGATGATGTTTCCGATGACATATTCCTCATGAGATCATAATTTAGATCTTCACAATACTTTCCATCTCCCTTTAATACCACTCATGAGATCATAATTTTGGTATAATTCTCAATCTCCATTCTCCCTCCTCCATGGAAATCCATCATTATATATGATTTGGAGACTTAACCACCATGGAGAGAATCTCTCATCAGATCCACTAAGAAAGGGATCTCTAAGATATTTAGGGATAAAATATCTCTTAAGGATTTTGGGGAGGAAATATCTCTCAAGGATTTTAAGGAGGAAATATTTCAACCATCCATGAGATCCCCCACCTTCGATAAAAAATAGGAAACCAAATGTGAGGTGGATCCTCAGACTTAATTACTTTCTTTTTTATGAATATTAATAATAATTCATGTGCATTTGATTCTCTCACTTAATCAATTTCTTTTCCATGAATATTAATAATAATTCATGTGTACTTAGTATTTATTTGCCTTCACGTAATATATCCCAACTGCTCATTGACTAGGGATTGTGACATAGGATATTCAATGGTGTCAAGGTGTAAGTGACACTTATACGACACTTTACGACACTTAGGGCGAGGTACCTAGCTGTGAAAATTTCATGTGTAACACTCCCAACTCACGGTTTCACATAAAAGTTTGATAGTCCCGTGGACTACCTTTTCCCTTATGAACTTGTTACTATTAAGTTATCATAATTTCTAGATTGGATTATATTCCTTTATTGTTACAGTTTGTGAAAAGAAATCTAGATAATGCTCGGCGGGGTTAGAGTTGCTTACCATTTATTTTCAACACAACTAAACATAGTTGACTAGACCTGGTTATTTCGGATTCAACGTTAATACCTTGCTAATCTATATATATATCCATATATCTATCTGTGTATATATTTACTATAATTTTTATTGTAATGGAGTCTTGAATCTTTCAGAATTATTTCATACGTCTATACATATATATATTTGTATCTTATTCCTTGGATTTTGTTCACTGCCCTATGCTTCATCATTCTAGACTATATAAATGATTTTTTTTCCCTTTTTAAACTAAATTACAGAATGGAATATATGCATATATCGGTTCTGTTCATTCATTGATACATATTCGATTTTGTTTAAATTTTGAAACATACATATGCATAAAATATCTTTGTTCGTTCATTGATACATATTCGATTCTGTTTAAAGTTTGAAACATACATATGAATATAATAGCTTTGTTCGTTCATTGATACATATTCAATTCTATTTAAAAATTGATTTCCAGAAATAAATCTACTATTAAATCCTACAGTCTATTCACTGAATTTCGAACAGCCTGTATCTTAGGTTATTGCATGCATACCAACATTAAGGATCCCACTATAACAATAACCAATTCATCCAACAAAGGTAGAATACTAAATATTTAGGTATAGGAAAAGACTTACAGCAGTTATACGATTAAAAATAGATACTAGAACTCTTTTCTATATAGTTATAACATGTACAGTATATCCAATATAAAATCATTCAGATAGGTAGACTTTAGAGAAACATATCTGAACTAAACTTGCGGAGAAAACAAAGGGAACAACCACGTTCCTCTCAATCGTAGAACCGAGCAGCCACGATTACTTGCCCGATTCACCCCCTAGCTTGACCATGAGTCCATAAGGGAGAACTTGGAAATCCCTCTACAACACTATCCTTCAATTCAATCACTTTTTCTCCTTGCCTCACACCCTTCTAGTGTTCATAATAGCAAGTGAAAAATAAAAAAACAAAATAGACTCTTTCCCAGCATACTTAGCAGCGTCTTGCCTCCTCACATATGCTTATTTGTAACTTGCCTAGGTCTTTTCCCTTCCTTTGAATTTTCACAGCTTCCTAAATCCCTGGTTTTCAAGGGCTACCAATGGCCAAATCATTAATTTGCCACTTGTAAAAATCAGCCCAAGGGTATTTCCAACATGTCCCCCCCACATGGAGTCATGGTCAACTACTTTTAACATGGTTGTTCCATTTGTCTTCCTGCAATCAATATAAAATATTCCATTTTTAAACAAGTGTCATTGTCAAATAGTTAGTTGGGTCAAATTAGAGTTCTTCCCAACAGTCATAATAATTTATTACAATTAACAAATTCAAAATTCAGAATTTCCATAGATGGCAAAAATTTTCCAAATTCGAATTTACCAAAAATGGAATAATTTTCCAGAAAATTAAATTTCCAAAATATTTTATTTTGGGGGATGTCACAAATGAATTGTACAATATTACCATTTACCCTCTACATATATTCATTGTTTGACTCCCAATTTGGAGTTTTCCCCAATAGCCATATCCATCTACATCCTCCTTAGGTAACTAACGTCCTGCCACACACAAGTCATGCCAAAAAATATAGATATAGAATTTAGGAAATATGATATTACTGAATTTCAAATGTTTCCATTAAACTTTCATGACATTTAAATTTGGCTTCCATGGCCTCCATCTTCCTTTAATCAAATTCCACCTAGAATTCATGTAGATCATGTCTACCTGACACAAATTAAACTTGCTCACAACATAAGTTTTCATTACATAAACAAGAAATAGCATATATCAATCATAGTGTATATGCTAATTTACTCACAATTTAAATTTTCATTGCCTCGTATCAATTAAGTACATTTCCCCAAAACACAATCATTAAACTCTTCATTTAAGCTTTGGATTGAACTCCTAATCGTTTCTAAAAGCAGGTTTAGTAAAGGAGGGGCATTATATACTTCCATCCTTAGAACAAAACTTGGCCTCAAGTTTTTTATGCATCTCCTAAAAGACTTGTGGTCTACAAATCTAAATTTGAGTTTAAAAATTTTTATGTCTATCATAGATTTGTTTTTAATCTAGATTGTTCAAACTCCTCCATCTAGTTGTGTTATAGACAAAACTAGGTTTAAACTCACTTGTAGGTGATGAAAATGTTATGATATTTAAAATTTTGGCTTATCTCAATATTATCTGTGATGAAAATGTTATGATATTTAAAATTTTGGCTTATCTCAATATTATCTCATACAATATAAAGAGATCAAGATGAAATGCCACATTAAAAAAGGCAAAAACTTGCACTTCAACATTATAAATGTATGCTCTCAACACTTTTCAGAAGTCACTCCATGTCATATCCAAACATGTATAACAATCTAACATTGAGGAGAGCCCTTTGGATTTCCTCATACTTTTTTCAAAATGGATAGAATTTGTTGAAATATACATCAAATGGAAATGCATTCTATCACTCCATGGAATATCCCAACATGTATACAAATATAACAATGAGGAGATCCCTTTGGAGTGCCTCACATTTTGAAAAATGGATAGAATTTGTTGAACTATACATAGAATTGAATTGCATTCTATCACTCCATGGCATATCCCAACATGTATAACAATCTGACACTAAGGAGAGCCCTTTGGAGTGCCTCATACTTTTTGCAAAATGGATAGAAGTTGTTGAAATATACACCAAATGGAAATGCATTCTACCTTGGTGAATCACTAGTGGATTCAAATTTCAATTTGCATAGTTAACAATGGTTCATTGTTTCCCAAGACATAACCATACATGTTTTAATCCACATTCATTATGTTAGGGTTTGCCAACTACATTCCAATATGTTTTATTATCAAAGTGGGATGATATAGAATGGTATTTAAATATGCATACCATCTTTGTAATTTATATGACACCTCTTATGCTTGGAGTTGGTTGAATTATTTTGCATGTGTGTTCTTCTTGTTGACTCTAACTTGAGGTTGGTAGTTACAACTTTTCTATGTAGGAATTTATGCATGGGAGTAAGTTGGATCCTTGGTAGTGCCAACCTTGTAATTACTATACACAATTCTTTTAGCATAACAATAGTTTGTACTATATCTCCAATAATTTTTACAAGGGTTTCATTTGATTACATGTTGCATATTGAATAAGAAACAATATTTCCACTATCATAAGAAGTGGAAATATATATATTTAAATTTGAACTTGGTTCAAGAAAAACTAAAGAAGTTGAATTGCATCATAAAAAGTTGCTTATTCAATACTTTCCAACTTCTAACAGAGATATTGTATAGAATATATTATTCACACTAGTAAAAAGCACTTGAGACTAGATTTTTCTTAGTTAGAGGTGGATAACATGCTAATGGAGATCAATTTTAAATTTGTTAGAAGAAATAGTTTATTCATGGGGGAGGAGAGTATTCAACACATTAGAATTTTATCCCCCATTTATAGGGATAAATAAGGACAATGTCTCAAAGCCCTCAAGTTGTAGCAGAGATGGAGTGTCGAAGGATAGATTGACTCAGGATGTCCACTTACATAGATGGATACCCACTTCACCACCACATTTCCTGGATTCATCATGATGGGATTCACCACATCATCCTATTTTTGGAAGACAATGGGTCTTGTTCCATGAGGTTGTGCATTGTGGTAAGTGTCACCCTTTAATACCCGAGGCATCCTAATACGTTTCATTTAAACCTGCTTTTTATTATAGAACGCCACCCTGAAAATTATGCTACTTTTTCAAGCTTCACACTTTGGTGGTTGACATTGTTCCCTAGTAAGTGGTTCCTGCTGAGTTTTTCTTAATGGTAACATTATGAGTCTCATACCATCTCCCATACTTATCATTTTTATAATTCATCATTTTGTCAAATTTTCTAAGGATTTTGGGTGTACTAACCCACAAGGGATTGTACCTCATTTCATGGAAAGAAAAGGCTAAAGGTCTGTGGGGAATCTAGTTGGAAAAATATAAAAGCCAAAAATCATAACCTTCTAGATGTTTTCCCAAAGAGGTATTGAGAACAATGAAACATTTCTATTAAAATAATTGAATACCTCGTAAAACAAATTTTCAAATATATAAATGCCCCACTTGTTGAGGGATATACATAACTCCAGGTATACCCTTTCTTTACCCATATACCACACTTTGTAAAACTCTAGATTCAAGTGACATTGTGGTTCTTCTTTAAAGTATTATGTTACCCAATTTTAGTACCCAATTATTTTGGACTTTAAAAAATTTATTGCACAATGGGTTTGGAAAAAGATGCATTGAAAAATGAAGAAAACACCCTCTACAAAGGGAACCATAAATGAGATACAAGACATCGAACCCTTATATATGTCATGAACCCCATGTCCAAAGGTTTTACCCCCATCCAATCCATCTTGCTTACATGGATTAGAGAGGGTACACCTAGGAAACACCCCTTGAACTGAGGAATGACTCACCCAATAGGTCAACTTGACAACCCTCCCATACTCCAACTTTTGCAAGTTGCATAGGGTATTTGAGTGCTTATTTAATTTGATAAGGTAGTTTTGATGAAGATGTTTAGGTGGATCTTGTATTAAATGTGACTTTACATTCCATGATACATTTTACTTGAGACCCTTTGAGGGAAATTCTATTCTTCATAAGACCTATCTTGGTGTATGATTTTGAGCGATGCGAGCATCACTGTCAACAACATGGAGAAAAACCTATCAACATCAAAGCATTTGTATGGGAGCTCAATGCTGGTAGTTGTCGTAGATATTTTGAAATCCTTCTTAACTCAGCGGTGAAATTAATCTTTTGAGACACGCTTCAACTCAACGGGAAAATCATCATGAGGCATGCTTGAATGATTACAAGTGAAGTGGGATATTCCACTGCCTGGAATGTGACTGATCCAAGATAGTTGCTAGGCTAAGTTATAGAGTAGACAAGCAGCTGGATAACCCTAATAACTAAGAGAGGTTTTGTACAATCTCTAATTTAATTATCTACCTAGGAAGATAGAGAGTTGCAAGAGTAGCTAAAGGCTAGGATACTTTTGAGTTTCTGCTTTTTTATTTTCATTTGTAACCATTTTCACTTTGGAATAGAATAGTGAAAATTGATCCAGTTCATGGTGTGAACATTGTTTTCACTTCTCCGTCTTTGTGTTTTTATGAGTGAATGGAATTGTGAATGTTAGGATAAGTTTTCATTTGTTTCTCTTCTGTTGAATTGGTTCAAGGTGTGCACAAAAAATGCAAGGAGTGCGTGATGGAATTTGTTTCAATTTCAAATATCATAAGAGATAACATGAACTTCTCTTCCAAGGAGTGAAGATACCCCGCAGGCATGCATAGTCACCGCAGAATTCAAAACCTTAAGTGAAAGATTTGCAAGGAGGCATAGATCCTAGATTTGACTATGTCGAAATCCTGTAAGAAGTAGAGGGCCAAGATGGCAGGGAGGGCAAGAGTGAGCTCTCGATACAACCTTGTAATATAACCAGAAACCTGCACCCAAGGAGTGCTCAGGAACCCGGCTCCCACAAGACCAAGCTCGCACAACCCTTTCATATGTTAACGAAGTCTAAGAGTCGGACTCATCAGAGGAACAAATGTTGGAACCCTTTGGGCACTTAGGATATATTACAAGTATAAATAAATAATAAGTGCAAGGGAGTAAAGATATTAGCCATTCAATCTGAACACTAGAGAACTAGAACCGTCCATTAGGAGGGATGTTTGGAAAATGACCAATGTTTCACCGACTCACACTTGGGAGAAGTCAAAGGGAGGAGCACCAAGAAATCGTGAGGCCCGAATCTACAACTTGATCTGAGTCACTGGATCCATGAGAGATCTGGACAAATGGATAGTCCAGGGAGAGAAATCATTGGTAATTAAGGAGGGGATTTTTCAGTTGATCCATATGGTGATACCCTTCGACTTCTCATAAAGATGAAGTCCTAAAATCCTCATGACCATTGAATCGAGGGAGGATTTGAACTGTCAGAACAAAACATTAGGAGTTTAGACATCGGAAGGATGGACGTGACTTATATTGGGAGTACCCGTGAAACCCTAATACTCATAGTTTTGGCCCTAGGTCATAGTGAGAGGTCACGTGGAGAGATGAAAAGGGAGGAACTAGCGAAAGTGTTGTGGGTCCTTGTCATAATTTCAAATCCATTGGGAGTTGGATTACGCCAAGCAAAATACCGAATTATTCCGATGAAATTGTGACGCGCCTCGGCATGGTCACAGTTGTGGTCACGTAAGAGAAGGGTCTTAGCCAAAGAAGGGATAACACCCGCGTTTGTAACTAAGATTTGGAACAACTCACCTAGAAGGCTTTGTGGGTCTCATAGACCCGCTTTTGGAGGAAGGACCCATGGTAGAGTTTAAATTCAGAATAATCAAGAGTCATCAATCGCATCACTTCTTGATCGATCCTAGATTGGGAGGTTACACAACCCTTAAAGGAGGTGGGAGTTTCAAGTGGTATCAAACCCATTTATATGTATATTCTCGTGAAGCGACAATAGAACCTCAAATTTGCGTGTGACAAACAACAACATGATGCGTGAGCATCGTAGTACAACAAAGCAAGCCAAGGAAAAGACAGCTTGGAAATGCACCAAAGACATTTGAAAGAGTTTTGAATTTTGATCGAGGAGACATTAATGTAATAGTTGGTTGTTACTTTACATTTATCTTTAGATAGGTAAACGATATTGAGCATTGCCTCATCTTCAAGGTTGTTGAGGCGTTATTTGTATTGATTTCAAAGCAGGCTATTCCACCGATTAGATAGCCTAGAGTCGTAGGGAGGGAAAACCGTATCACACCCTTGTGCATCATTGTATCATTCCCAATTGTATGATTCAAAATTTTGTAAGAAGATCTATAGAGGCTGTGGAATAATAGAGAAGAACCCATGTACAGAAATTTGAGTTAATATTAGAAAGCTTTGACTCAATTTCATGGTGTTATGGTGCTTATTGTTTACATTTTTTGAATGCTATGTTTACAGTTTGTTTTGTTTCTCTATTATGAATTTATTTCAACATATGCTTGTGATTTCATGGTCACGTATGAATTCTGTGAGAGAGGAAGTATGATTTTCAATTGTTTCTCTGTCTGAGAAGAGTTTTTCTTGCAAGGAGTGCAGTGGAGCGTATGTAAGGAGTGTGTTGATGGGTTCATAGTTCATCTCTGAAATCTTAGGTGGGATACCATTGTTCTCATACCTGCAAAAGGGAAGGTGAAGCATAGAGCTATGTAAGGTGTGTGCAGGCCACCAATTCCTATAATTTATCAAACGGTGGAAAGGAATGTTGTTGTAGAGTGCACAGTCAAGGGTCAAATAACTCTGTTATTTTCATCGTCACAAGGAGTATGGAGAAAACATTTTGAATCCTTTATTTTGCGAGTGAAAACTTAGGAGGTTGAAGAACCTTGAAGATTTCAAGGGAAGGAATGTGATGAAGACACCCAACAGACAGAAAAAAATCGGAAAGGTTGATGTCAGAGTGTTTGGGAAGAGGAGTCTTTTAGAATTCTGATTGGATGGTGGAATTGCTTCGTGGAGAAGTGCTAATTTGTAGGGTTCTGTTGGATCTCGCAAAGAAGTGAAGAGGATAAAGCTGAGGATCATTCAATGATTATAATCTTAGGAGGAATAGAGTCCATCAGATCAATGAGAGTCAAGCATCTACTGCTCGATTTCATCGTTTCAAAATTGAGGAAGTGGAGGAAGTTGTGACCTCAAAAGTCGAGTCATGGACTCCCAATTCACGAATTCCCGATAGAGTCAAAACCGCCAGATTGTGAGAAAATAGAGCCATTGATTTGCAGCAACGATATATCATGATTTCAGCTACCGACGATTGGACTTGTTGCATTTTAGTTCACCGATACGCGAAATCAAGGGTGCCAAAAGACTGGGGCCCAGACTGTACTTGAAGGTCATGTCAAAGTAAAGTCAAAGGAGAAATCGATTTCTCGTTAGCTTTTGCCTCTCATGATTGTTGAGTCGGGACTCATATCCGATTCAGAAAGTTTGAAACATCTTCTTTCAAATAAACTATGGTCATATCAATCCATCATTATTGGATGAGAGTTATCACCTTGTGGCTGGTCCCCGCTAACTCTTAAGGACTTGTGGATACACACTTGTGTGTGTGTGGAGTTTCATGTGTTCAAAGAGTCAATCCAACTCACTCGGAGATTAAGAACAACCTATACCTGAGGTCATGTAGGGACTCCATCGAAGTATGCCAGAGTGGTATTAGAGCCTACCTTAATTGTTTTGTAGGTGAAAAGGAGATAGAATACAAGTTGTGATTTGAATTTTGCGTGGAACAGATCTGAACAATGTCGCCCAGAAGACATCAATACAGAATAATGTCCAATCGCAAGGAGACAGAGAACTCAGTTCTAGACTTGATGTTATGGAGATAGCACAAATATGGATAGTTGATTCTAGAGATGTCAGTGAGGTTGAACATGAAAATGAGGCTAGAGGATGAAGAAGAAGTCGCATTTGAAGACATCTAGAAGAATCCACTATTCAAAGATTACGTTGCAAGAATTAGAGCCGAGGGAAAAATGGCATTATGGATGTATGAACTAGATGTTGAGGAGTCGCTAGATTTGCCTAGAGATCTGGACAAATACTTCAACCAAGGATGTTGATGAAGATATTGGTCAAACATGTCATCACTAGACTTAAGGGCATGCAACACCGTGTGGATCAATTGCAGGCAGATAGGCATTGCAAAGGTAAGTAAAGAATCAAAAGTTGGGATGAATGCTACAAATGGAACCACCATACCCATGGATTACCAAATCCAATCTATTTCAAGGATGAAAATTTTGGTAATGTAAGGGGATGACAGCTAAAAGGGGAATATTAATCAAGAGGCTCTTATAGGTTAAACATCAAAGTTGGTCACCATGAAAGTGATGAAGAAAATGTTTCTAGATGACCAATGGATTGAAATACGAGTTTAGGGATGAAATAATCATAAGCTGGACTATTAGGGAATGTAGAAGATGCTTATCAAAATGCTCTGAGGGAAGAAGAAAAATTGACTCGAAGCAACATGAAAGCAAGGTGAAAGGGTAGAGGTCGAAGTCTAAGCAGAGGCAAGGCAGTTTCCCAACATAAATCAAGATGAAGGAAATAAATAAAAGAAACCTCATACTCACCTAGGAAGAGGAGGAAGTTCACATGGGAGGCAATATGATGAAAAAAACACTTTTTTGTTAGCAAGAGGAAGAGGAAGAGGCCAAGAGGGTGAGATAAAATGATTTGTTTGCATAAAGATCAGACAAGTATTTTGAATGTCCCGATAGGAAAAAAGATGGAGGCAAAGCTCACATTTTATAAGAACAAAAGTGAAATGTTGTACGTACATTTAAGGCTGAAGGTCTTTAATGATGCGTAAGATTATCCTAGCCGAGAAAGAGAGTACAGAGAATCTGTCTTAAGAAACAGCTTGTCTCAAGACTCCGCTGGTAAGACCAAGGATAGGTCTGAAGGTTATAATTGATAGTGGGGGCACTGATAACTTGTTATCCATGGAAATGGTGGAGAAGATAAAATTGGAAATAGTTACACATCCAAGCCCATACAAAATCTCATGGCTACAAGGATATCATCAGAATCCATTACCAAACAACAAGCCAGCTTGAATTTAAAAATTGGGATATAAGGATGAAAGTGTGATGTTATCCCATGGATGTCTATCACTTTTGGGGAGACCATGGAAATAAGGACATAAATGTTGCTCATGATATTAAAGAGATCACAATAATCTGAGAAGAATGGTATAATGCATATGTTGTTGCCAATTAAACAAAAGGAGGTAAAAATAGATACAAGCAATACTATACCGAGGGAAGGAGATTCCTTGATTTTCCAATTCAAGAAAGATGAAGAAATGCAAATATTGTGGTAAGAAAACCCAGATTCATCTTAACCAGCACTGTGGATAGATGATCTACCCTGAGAAATTGTGGAATGTTGAGGAATTTGTTGATATAGTGGTGGACGAATCACCTTGTTCATTTCCACCCATCGAGCATAAGTCATCACATTGATCTTATACCGGAGAAAGTTTGAAAAACAAAGCAACGTATAGGTTGACGCCTCGCGGGAGAATGAGGAGGTCAGGAAACAAGTTCAAGATTTGATGAACAAAGGTTGGTTAGAGAGAGCCTAAGCCCATGCAATGTTCCAACAATGTTAATCAAGAAAGATTGTGGCTGGAGAATGTGTATAGATGTGAGAGCTATCAATAAAATCAACACCATCGTATATAGATTTACCAAAGATGGTTGAATTGATGGATTGCTTGAGTGGAGCAAAGTTATTTTCCAAATTGATTTGAAAAGCTGATATCACCCAAATTTGAATGAGGGAAGGTGATGAATGGAAGACAACATTCAAGACTAATGAAGGACCGTATGAATGGTTTGTCATGTCATTTATTCTTGACAAATGCACCAAGTAATTTTATGCGAGGACCCGATGAACTAAGTCTTGAAATATTTTATTGGGAAGTTTTTAATCATGTATCTTGATGATATAATCAATTTCGCGAAGACTGAGGAAGAACATCTCAAGCATTTAGCTTTAGTGGATGAGGAGGTCACAAAAGAAAAATTTGTTGATCAATTTAAAGAAGTCGTCATTCATGAAGACATAACATAACTCATTTATTTGGGTCTTTTGATCTCTTCAAATGAATTGAAGATGGATCCGAAAAGGTAAGAGAAATCAAAGATTGGCCATCATCAAAGAGTATCTTAAACGGAACTTACATGGAATTGCCACTTTACGGGTGAAGTTCATCTAAATTTTCAAGGGATATGTGCACCAAATATGGACACGGTTAAGAAAAGACACAAAATATTATCATTGGACGGCTAGCGCAGGAAGAGCTCTCGTTGAAGGAGAAGAATCGACAACCACCTCGTTTCTACGCATTTCTGGTGAAGGCATTTCAAGTTAGGTGCAAGTGGGATTATTGAGCAAAGGTTAAGTCAAGACAATAAGTTGATTGCATACTTCTGTGAGAAACTAAATGATGCAAAGCTAATATATTCAACGTATGATAAAGAATTTTCCATACCATACAAGCCCTAAAAAGTGGAGGCATTACTTGGTTCCAAAAGAGTTTGTATTGTATAGTTTACAACGCTGCTTCTCAATTCACAACTAACAGGATAAAATGAACCGTAAGCATGCAAAATGGATTGAATATATATGCAAAATTTTACTTTGTTATAAAGCATACCAGAACCGCTAACGGTTGTTGATGTTTTGAGCGTGAAATTTTTGATTTTGCAGGAGTTTAGAGTAAAGACTTTAGGTTTTGATAAACTCAAGGAAATGTAGAGAGATGATTTACATTTAAAGAGCTTATGAAGTAATGTAAGAATCCAGACGTGGCTTCAAATGGACCCAAATATATGACTTTAGGACTATTGTTCGGGGAAATTATTGTGTATTTCGAGGAGCTCCAATGAGGGAGAAAGAGCGCCTCTAAAGGAAAACATAGTGGGGATTGGTCACATTTTGGACATAAGAACAATGCTAATGGAATGGTTCATACCATTGGCCGAATGAGAATGTGATGTCACAAATTGAACAAGTGCATATAATTTGTCGACATTAACAAAAGGGAAAAGACAAAAATAATGTGGTTATATCAACCGGCTAAGAAATTCAAAGAGGCTGATGTGGCATGGATTTCCAGGGACTCTGGTGACGAAAAGATGTTTTGACTCAATATTTGTGGTAGTCGACAGATTTTCTAAAATGGCAGGTACATTTCATTCCATGTCAGAAGACCAGGGATGCAACTCACATTGCAAACCAGTTTTTCAAATAAGAAAGACTTTCACGATTACCCAAAAGTATTAGATCGATCAGATACCCAACGAGCATATTACTCTAGAGGAACCTGGAAGAATTTGGCGACTAATTTGTCTCTTTAGCTCAACATATTCCCTGATAGATGACGAATTGAGGTAGTGAATAGATCTTCGAGATTGTTAAGGAGTTTGTAACGAAAGCATCACAAAGAAGTGGGATCGATTCCCTCGTCGTAGCGTAATTTGCATACAATGATTCACAAAAAAAGAGTACATGACAAATCCCATTCTAGATATGGAAATTGCAGTCGAGGAGTATTTGAGTTAAGGTAATTTGAGCATAAATGAATTCAAAAGTGCTAGTGCTAAAAAAATAGAACGTGAGCTCCATAGTAAGATCCAGAGCTGATTGAGAATTCCAACCGTGAATAAAAGCGCTAAAGCGCATCAAGACTAGAGAGAACTTCATTGAGGTGGTGATTTGTCTCATGCGATCTCTAGAAAGGATAAGGGGAACATACAATAAATTGAAGGTTAAGAAAATTGGACCTTGTAAAATCATAAGAAAGTTTGAAGCAAACGCTTATGAGATGGACTTGTTGGATGGGGTAAGAATATTTCCCATATTCAACATATAGACTATATCCTTGCAGAGCATATGGAACAGAGATATTAGAGGAGAACTGTGATTCAATGGTTGCGACGCATTTAAATGAAAACCATGTATGGAACAGATAATTGATCGAGAGTCTGAAAGAATATCCGGTTGAAAACATACTTTGAATATCCGGTCAATGGAAAGGACACTTGATTGAGGGTGCCAGTTGTGTAAGTGAAGCAAAGATCTAGGATACATGGACGTCGGATGAGAGCTCATGAACAAGAGTTCACAATTTTTTTTCAGCCAAGGGAGTATAGGAGCAGAGCATCATAAGCGTACCAACAAAGCAAGCCGCCTACAAGTAAAGACACTTGGAAATTCTCTCACGAATTCAACTATTTTGCAGCATTTGAATTTTGAAATCTGAGGAATTAATGTAATAGCTAGGGGACCATATTTACATTTATCTTTTGGAGAATGTAAAAATATCTTGAGCATTTTTCTCATCTGTCAGATATGGAGGAATTTATTTGTATTGAATGTAAAGCAGGTAAAGCCAATTTCGATCAGATAGCTTAGAGTTGTAGGAGGGAAAAATCAAGAAAGACACCTCCCTCTTTGTATCATTGTATCACCCCAATTGTATCATTCATAATTCTATAAGTTGTAGATTCAGAGATGACAGAACACGTAGAAGAACCCATGTAAATGAACACTTGAGTTAATATAAGAAATCTTTGACTCAATTTCATGGTGTTATTATGCTTACTGTTTACACATATTGAATGGTATGTTTACAGTTGTTTTGTTTTTCTATTATGCATTTATTTCAATGATATGTACATGCTTGTGATTTCATGGTCAATGTGTCAAGTCCAAGAGAAGGAAAGTATGAGTTTCAATTGTTTCTCTTCTTGAGAATTCCTGCAAAGAGTGCAGTGAACATCCCTAAGGTGTGCACTGACGAAGTTCTGAGTTTTATCTCAGAAAGCTTGGGAGAGATATCGTTGTGCTCATACAAGCAAAAGTCCAGAGTTATCACAGAGCTATGCAAGGTGTGTGCAGGATAGTGGAAGTCCTATAATTTATCAACCAAGGGGAAAGTTGAAGGAATGTTGTTGCAGAGGAGTGCACAAAGTCGAAGGGTCAAATAACCTGAGGTTATTTTCTAATGCCGCAAGGAGTGCATGAAGAAAAACTTTTGAATCCTTGAGTTTGTGAGTGAAAACTCAGGAGGGGAAGAACCTTGAAGAGTTCAAGGGAAGGCGTGTGTTGAAGACACCCAACAGACAGAAAAATTGAGAAAGGTTGATGCCCGAGTGTTTGGGAAGAGGAGTCTTTCAGAAGTCTTATTGGACAGTGGAATCGCTTCGTGGAGAAGTGTTGATTTGTAGGGGTCTGTTGGATCTCGCAAAGCAGTGAAGAGGATAAGGCTGAGGATCATTCAGTGTTCAGAAGCTTAGGAGGAATAGAGTCCATTGGATCCGGATCAACGGGAGTCATTGATCTCATGCTCGAGTTCATTGTTTTAGAATTCAGGAAGTGCAGGAAGTTGTGACTCGTAGTCGATATTCATGGACTCCCAATTCATGAAGTCCCTATACAGTGGGATTTCGCGTATGGGAATTGTTTCATTTTAGTTCACTGATACGCGAAATCCTGGGTGTCGAAACACTGGGGCCTAGATTGTACTTGAAGGTCACATCAATGTAAATTCAAGGGAGGAATCCATTTCCTGTTAACCTTTTTGAGTTTAGGGGATTTTCAAGTCAGGGGGACTCACATATAGATTCACGAGGTTGCGAAGTCTGAAACACTTTTTTGGATAAATGGTTGTGGTAAAATCATCGATCACGTGGATGAGAGTTAGTGCCTTATTTTTGTTTGTGCGGGAATAACTCATAAGGACCTATGGATACACACTTGTGTGTGTGAGAGATACCCTGTGGGGAAATCAAAGAGTCAATCCAACTCATGGGGATATTAAGAACGCTCCTAGACCAGGAGGTTGTGTAGGACCTATTGAGGTAGGGGTGTTGCACCACAACACAATCCCACCGAGGAGACGAGGAGAGAAACCTTTAGCCAATCGATCTTTAGAAATGGAGATGTGAGAAATCTGTGCAAGATTAGAGGCGATGGAGGAAATGTAGAGGCGAGCACCTGACACTGGAGACGTCGGCGATGCATAAATCAAAGAGGTAGTGGAAGAGAATGTTGCCGAGGAAGCTGCAGGAGAGGATGTTTTTGAGGAACGCTTATTGAGAGAAGTTTCTATATTGGGAGGTAGAGCCAATATAGTGATCCCAATGTATGAAATAAATTTATATGCTGAGGAGATGCTGGATTGGATAATATCCATGGACAATAATTTCGACTATGAAGATGTCGATGAAGAGAGGAAGGTGAAACAACCTTTCACCATACTCAAGGGACATGAAACACTATGGTGGGATGAAATACAAGTTGAAGTAAGAAGAAAAGGAAAGCAAAAGATAAAGAGTTGGGATAGAATGGTAACCAAGCTAAAGTCTAAGCTCATGCCCAAGGATTATCATATCAATCTATTCTGGAAGATGAAGAACTTGATACATAAAGGGATGACAATTAAGGAGTACACTGAGGAATTCTATAGGCTGAACATTAGTGATGGACAAAGGGAGAGAGACGAAGAAAAATTTTCTAGATATATAAATGGCCTGATGTATGATATCTAGGATGATCTCAATATGATGTCAGTAAGAACAGTGGAGGATGCTTATCAGTTTGCACTGAAATCAAAGGAAAATTTGGCCAGAAAATAAAGCCAGCAAGGAAGAGGT
>SNQJ01S0069783.1:83974-101169 GCA_010110895.2 Picea sitchensis | reverse complement strand
AGTCATGAGCAGCAAAGTATTAAAAGATTACACGGCTTGTCATATTCCAGTGTTTGGTTGGATGGAGGAAGGGGCATGATTCTTGGCTGGTTCTTCCTCACAAAAAATTCCAATGATAAAACTTGGGAAGGGGTCTTCTGTGAGTCATCCTGGACAAGGATGTTTCTGACACTTGTGGCTTCATTCCATCCATTGCATGGATGGTTGTAACGTATCTCTAACCCTTCTCTTTTATTTCAGTTTTGTATTATTTCATTCATTATGTTATTAGGTACTTAGATGTTTTTGTTGTACCATAGTTTCATTTTGTAATGTTAGATGTTGTACAATGGTTATTTCTTTATGTAATTGTTGTTTATAGCATTTCATTTGTCATATATATGTATATTTATGTTGGGTATTGGTGAGCACTTTGTTTTGTAGATGCTGGATTCTCGTATGCTCCCCTTCCCAAGTGTGAAGATCAAACACACGTCCCCATGTGGAGTCAGATGTTGACCACCTATTCAACTAGGGGGTCAACTCCATGTACCATGAAGATATGCATCATCAGATGCTACCAAGTCAGAGACTATTTGGTTCTACAGGGCAATTTTTTCCTCCAGCACATATTTGGTAATTGGAATTTTCGCTCCCCTGTGTGGGATAATAATGTAATAGGTCTGCATGGATCATAGTTAGGTCAGTTACCTTAGGATTTCTTAATTAGGAGAGTTCCTTTCACTAAGTATTTTTTTCCTCAGGTTATTAATTTGGCTTTCAACCTTATTAATTTCCCTTGAGTTTTCAATCCCATAAATAATTCCTCAAAGTGGTGAAAGGCATTCTAATGGATTAATCCTCTGGTAGCTAGTGTTTAGTAATGATGTAAATGACCATGTAAGACATCTCAAGAAGTTTCACGGAATTTCGTCGAGTCTAGATAGGTTTTTTTTAATTAATTAAAATTGTCTAAGGTTGGGTAATTTAATTAATTAATTTTTGATAAATAATGTAAAAACTAGATCCTTGGGCTTTTGCTAGAGGTATTTGTGCTCAAAAGAAATGGAATGAGACCCCCTACACCCTTGGACCAAGTTTCAGCTCAGTCGAACAACTTTTGCTAGGTGTTTGTCCCTAGGGAGTCTTGGTCAATCAAAACAACAATTTTAATTGTTAAGTCATGACATAGGAAAAATGTCATTTTTGTAATTTTTGAGCAAATGGATGAGAGTAAAGGTTGAAAATGATGAGAGATATTTCCTAACCTACCCAACCCATCTCCTAACCTTTACACACCCCCTAGACTCACCTCTCACTCAAACCCTCACGCCCCTAAGGGGATTTGCGCCCCCTCTCCATGCAAAAACGTGGTAACTTGATTTTAATCAAATCGTGGGCCCCTCTCTCCACCTATGCGCCCTTCCTAACCTCCCACGTCACCTTTGGAGTGTGTCCCACCCACTTCACCTCACTCCACCTCACCAATCCATGTTTAAAACCCTAAAGTTGCGCCCTTCCTCCTTGAGATCTCATCCTTAGCTTGGGTTTTGACACTTGGCAATGATCCAAGAGGGGTCACTTTGCCTCTCAAGGTATAAATAGAACCCCTCCCTCACTCATTTCTTCACCATTCTCTTGAGTATTGTTATGCTACCATTTTCTTGCCCCATCTCTCTCTCTCATTGTTCATCTTGCTTCCATTCCATTTTGCTCTTGGAGAGCATGGAGCAATTAGTTGCTACAACCTCTCCCTTTTTCAATAAGAAAGACTTTGGAGGAATCTTGGAGTAAAAGATTGTGTCTTGGTGTTCCATGCATATGAGGTGATTTGTTCCTTTGGATATTTTTGTGGAATATTGAGTAGTTTGCTTGGGTAAATTAGTTTGCTTAGCTAGGTTTAGCAATAGTGTAGTTGTTGGCCTATATGTGTTGTATTTGTTAATGATATAAACTTTGTTGTGTTATTGGTTTATGCAATCCATTATCTACCCTTGTCTCACATTTTGTTCAAAGTTTGTAGGTTGTCTCACGAGGCTTTGTTGGGATAGATTTGAGCAAGAATCTACTCTCATAGCTTATTAAAACCTCATAGTCTTTCCTCTTCTATTTTCTGTTATATACATACTTCAGATCTTGGTTTCTAACACTCTTAGATAGCTCAATACACTCATATAATTTTCTGATATTTGTATGCAGAAAATTTCTGTTGCAAAACAAAAAATTTCTTAACTTTTTTGAGTGTGTTGCAGCATTTCCAGCAAGCAATAGCTTGCTGGTTTTTGCAGGTTCTCGCTAGGTTAAAGGTATATGCTGCCCATTTTCAGTCACAACGCACTCCAAAGGCCCCCTCTTCATGTGGTAACAAAACCCCTTCGTTTCTCCACCTCTCTAAGCATTGTAAGCAAGCCCAAAGGGGGTCCCCAAGTGGCTTGCCTTCTCTCTTTTATTTTCTGTTATTGTAATCATTGTTAGTGCCTACATCTTGGTGTAAGTTTGGCAGAGCCAACACCAAAATCGTAAGGCTAGGGTGTAAGTTTAAATTTCTACAATTTCTTTATTCTTTGTTCCACTTGTCATTAGRACAAGGTTGTGTAGCTATGATTGYTTTAGTTTTAGTTTAGTTATTTCATTTCCAACCCCCTTTGACACAAAATAGGAAGGTTTGCCTCCACCTTGTGCCATTGTGAGTGGTTTGTAGCTCTTGTTCTTTATTTTCAAGTTTTAGTTTCTTTGCCTGCACCTTGAAAGTGAAATTGGCATTGCCAACCCCCCAATATAGTATGGCTAGCTTAGTTGTGAATGTCTAATATGTTTATGCTCATGGTTAAAATTATCTAGTATTAGATCTCACACATAACTAAATGTTAGTTTAAGCCCATGGAGGCATAGGATTAAATCTTGTGCTTTGTTATTTCTTTACTTGCAAGCTCTTGTTTCTTAAGCATCTATCTTTCAAGTTTGCAAACAAATATGGGCATGTAAATTGTGTAAAGCAATCTCTTTCATTTCATCATTTCTTTCAAATCTCTGTGTGCTTCACATGCAATAATCTAATAATCTAGAACTTCATTTCTTGTTGTTTTTAAGTTTCGGTTTTGGCCCTTTTTGGCACTTTTTGGGCAAGTAAAACTCATTTTAACACACCCAAACACTAAAATTTACTTAGTCCATAGGTATAACAATAAACTAGACTTAATAGGACACCTCTACTGACCCAACTTTGCCATGTAAACAAGGATTAGAAGAAGCAACGGAAGGTGATAGGCCGGGGACGGTCTCCTGGCGCTCAGCGTCCTTTCCGGGAGTATTCTCTTCCATTGCGCTGAACTGTGGAGCTAGGGTAGGACTCGTTGCCATACTTCTTGAGCACCCAGCAGTTACTTGGTACAAGCGGGGAGAGTATTGGGTTGACACTTAGCTAGGATTGAAACCTCACTTAATAAATCTTTAATCAATCCTTAATCCACAACTTTGGGCAATCTATTTAACTTATCTTTTGGTGATCTATATTTACACTTGCAAGCATTCTTCCACTTTTACATTTACATGCAAGTTTAATTTATGTTTTGTGGATTAATTATATAAGTGGTCATATTTGTGTTTTGGGACATCTTCCCCTTCAAGCATCTTTCATTTAAGTGGTGTTCATATTTTTGGTGTGATCCCTCAAGAAGTTGCGCATCATTTTGGAGGCACTATCTTGTTGAGTCTTGAGTGATTTTATTGCCATTGAAAGTAGTCCAATAGAGTAGTGCATCCCTTTGAGGAGACACTCTATTGTGAGCGTGCTAGGCTTGTTGTGTTGATGGATGCATCTTTTTGAATATCTTCAAGTTCCTGCACATACAAGTAATTGTTAATTGGTGCCTTGTATCTTTGTATTTCTATATCTTGTATCCATTGTATCCATGTTAGTATAACCTTGTTGTAATCTTTGTAATCTTTGTAAATCTTGTGTAATCAACCTCCTTTAAACTTAGTTGACCCCTTGCCCAATCTTAGGCAATAGTCTTAGTTGTCCTAGGAAAAGGTTTGCTTGACATATTAATTGTTGCACCTTGCATTGTTGACTTTGCACCATAGGCTAGATTTTCCCCAAACCTTTAACTAATTGAAACCAACTCCTAGAACGTAAAGTTTAATCTCATCTAGAAACTAGGGTCTACCCCCCTTGGCTTCCCTAGGAGTAAGCCTAGACGGAAGAGGTTCAAGTCAAAGTGACAGCGTGGGTTTTGAACCTAGGCATTGTGCCTCCAAGGACACACTAAGTGAGCAGGACTTAGCTCACGTTTGCAAGTGTGTATAAGGACGACAACACAATGGATAGGCACTTTGGATCACAAATTATTTTCAGAACATCAATCCTCTCTTCACAAGCATAGGGGTCTATAGGCACTATTCTCATAGAGTATTAGTTATGTTTTTAGACACAAAGATTCTCAGGTTCTCGGCATCCCATCCCCTTGAGTCTCCATTGTCAACCCCTAGATTTTCTCACTTGCAAATCCTGAGGATTAAAGGCCAGCATGTTATGTTTGGTTGGCATTCAAACATGTTTCCAGAGACAGCTTTGTTAGAGCCAGAGTCGGTTCCCATTGAGTTCGGGTATAGGATTGGGTCACTGATTTTTTCTTGCTTCAGAGACAGAGTATGCACAGTTTTTCATGAGATTGGATAGAGATGGCTATTTTTAGCAGTTCTTCTACTTTTTAGGAGACAGAGATCAGAGGTCTGCATGGCAGTTTTGATCACACATATTCAGATTCCTTGCGAGCTCACAATTCTGGTGAGCCTTTTCCGGATGACATACGAGCAACTTACTATTTATAGCAATTGGAGATCCAGGGTTCAAATGACGATTCCAAGTGCACATCTGAATTCCTTACAAAAAATCAAATCCAATGAACCCATTTTCATTGCCATGCGAGGTGTTTCTATTTTTAGCAGTGCCTATTTTTAGGCATACTATATTTGGCATGGTTCACCTAGCAGTCCTGAACATAATTGGTCTTTCTATATTTTTCAGTCAGACTACTATTTTTGGCATGTCTATTTTTAACAGGGCTATATTTAGATAGTGTGGTCACCATGAAGGCTGACATGTGGCAGGTCCAAATTTCGACATTTGGCAACTTGAGAGAGTGACATGTGGCATGAGGATATTAGGCGTGTTGCTTGAGGACATGCAACACATCCTTCTACTTGAGACAAGTTGGCATGGTTGAGTAGTAAAGCACATGCATTGGTGGAGTGTGAGTTGGCACACATCAAAAGTTACAAAGGTTTAATGATTGACTTGACTGAATATCTACTTCCCCTTTCTCCCACTTCACTCTCCTCCTCTCCCCCACACGTCTTCACTTAATTCCTTGTTTTTTGGATAAGCATGTGTTCACATCTACTTAATTCCTATTTTTATCTAAGCATGTGTTCATGTCCCTTCTTTATTCCCTACACCCATGCACATCATTATCCCTTCTCCTCTCTCCATCCCTATATCCTAGCGCTAAGACCCTATTTCTTAGGGAATATCCCTACTTCTCTCCATCCCTGTTTTCTAGCGCATATTTCCTATTTCTTAGAGCTAAGACCCTATTTGTTAGCAGATACCTCCTATTTTACTATCCCCCATCGCATTCATAACTCCACCAGTCCTTTTATCTCTCCCACTTAACTCCCTATTTACTCACTTAACTCCTTCATCTCATGTGCATTGCTTCTTCTAGTCTGCATATCCTTCTGTTGAGAGCTCAACACACCCTAAAAACTTTATGAAATTCTATCACTTTTTGGGTACCACTTGTTCTTTTACTGTCTGAATTGAGTTCACTATGGGGGGATGGTTTATTTTGTTGTCATGACTCTTATCGATCAAGTCGGATTTATTTGAACTTGTTAAATGAAACCTTATGTCTAAGAGAACTTGGCATTCTAACTAAGAATCTGCAGCTAACATTTCGAACTAATGCGCTTGTGTTCGGCGTCTGCAAAATTCAAGCAGGAAAAGTGGCCACACAATTACACTCATCGTCGATCGTCGATGCACCATCGACATCGGTAGAAGGTGGAGGTGGTTTGCATGAGTTATTCGCCACGAAGATTCAAGAGATAGCCGATTCCCATCGGCGTCGACAAAGTACGGGAGGGATAGACATTGACAAAAGCCATAAAAAACCACTGATAGCCGATGACTGATGCGCTTTCTCGAGGTCGGGGAAATCTAAAAAGGTTAAAACAATTGATTTTTTCTGTGTTAAACATATCGTCGATCACCGACCCCCGATACACTTTCGACATCGGGGAATTTTCGAGAGGGTCAATCCGGGAGCACTTGGGTAGGTTTATCGTCGATCACCGATCCTCTATACTTTTCGATGTCGGTAGGATGGGATCGGATTTTAGAACGTTTAGCTTAAGGAAAGTCTCGATTTTGAATAACACGAGTAAACGAAGACGTTGATCTCGAGTGCCACATGTCTTTGTCGCGTAGGGGTGTCGTACGGCCTAGTTTCGTCCCGAGTCATATTAAGGTTCCCTGTGTCCTAGTCACACCTCCAAGTCAACCTTGCCACATCAGTTTCGTACGGCAAGATCATTCGGCGTCGGAGCTTTTGCAAGGAGATATCAACGAAAAGTATTTAAAGAGAATCCCCGAGCTCTGACTCACCAGTTAAACTAGCGAAACGATGGGATGTTTTCGGCACGAGATACGATCGGATTCTGACATTTAATAGACCAGTTAATGCTTCATCCCGTATTTGTTGCTACCCCATGCGTCGATTGAACAAAAGCAATTTGAAATCACCGATAGGCCACGTTACAACCCGCGCCCGCGCCGTCAACCTACAATCGAATTTAATTTTAAACGTATTTAAAGATTTGACGGCAGATTTTATAGAACTACACTCATAACCCAAATTGAATGGTTGAAACTTGATGAGACAAGGTAAGTTCATCCCTGTTAAATCACTAGAACAACTTTGAACACTTTCATTCTGCGCACAAGTTCAAATTCCAGAGCATGCGAAGAAGCAAAGCAAGCGTCTCGAGACTGTGTCAATTCTCAGGTTATCAAAACCAAGTTAAACAAGCAATAGAGGTATGTGTTAAAGTTTATCAATTCGACGGTCGTGATTTGTAATATGCATCTGATTTTTTGCACAATCTCTAACTATGTTCTAGCTGCATGAAAAATGCCTCCAAGAAAACCAACGACCAAGCGCCCGCCGAGAGAACCTAAGCTAAAGGAAGCAGAAACAGGTGAAGGTTCTTCTCCTGGACTGCGAGGCAGTTGGAGTACGCTCCCAGGGCGGAGCCGGTCATTAAAACCTCAACGAAGAAAGCTTTTGTTCAACCTCCGGTATTCAACAATACAGAAGCAAACATTGGGTCCAAAGTAATGCTCCCACAGTGGGGGGACCTATTCAACAAAATCAGCTAGGAGGAGTACCCGGAGTGTATCCCACACAGTGACCCGGATCTAGCTTCTCTTTGGATCATCACCAAACCATTTTTGTAATTTGTTTCTCTAGTGCAAACAGTCGCTTGGCATATTCAAAAGTTTTATATGCAACAAACTCAAATGCCTCAAATATTGAAATGATACTCACCATAATACCTAACTTGTACCTCATGGAGCAAAACCCAATGTCTTCCAAAAGCCAGTTGATGTGGTGGATACCCTCATGATGAACCTGGAACTGTGGTGGCGAGGTGGGTCTCTGTCTGTGCAAATGGACACTTTTGGTCAAGCTGTCTCTCGGTACTGTATGTCTGCAACCTGAGGGGCTTGAGACATCATCTCCTTAGTTATCCCTAGGAACTAGGGATAACACAGTGTATTATGGCCTGAACTATGAGAGAGGGGATGGAGTCAGATTGATTGGCTACACAGACTCAGATTGGGTAGGGTATGTCAGTGATAGGAAGAGTACCTCAGGTTGTTGCTTTGGATTGGGCTCAGCAGTGATGTCTTGGTTCAGTCGGAAGCAAAAGTCAGTGGCTTTGAGTTCTGCAGAGGCTGAGTATATGGCAGCCAGTCAAATCAGTTGTGAGGCCATATGGCTTCGCAAGTTGTTGGTTGGGATATTTGGTGTGCAGATGAGACCCACGGTGATTTACTGTGACAATCAGAGTTGCATCAAACTCTCTGAGAATCCAGTTTTCCATCACAGGTCTAAACACATCGAGATTAGATATCACTTCATCCGAGGCTATGTTCAGATAGGGGGAGTTGAGCTACAGTATATATCCACTAATGAGCAGGTAGCGGACATCCTCACTAAAGCTTTGGTGAGAGGCAAGTTTATATCTTTTAGAGATAAGCTTGGAGTGGTGAGGAACACTTTCCTCAGTAAAAGGGAGTGTTAAAATAAAATTAAAAAGTACCAAGGACAAGTGTTTCTTATCACCTAGGCACCTAGGAGTGAGAAAGTGTCCAATGTGGCCCCTAGTGCATTTAATTCATGGAGATGAAATTAAAGTGACTCTATGGTAAGTTATTGAAGTGGATGACTAAAGGGTCTCTTAATCACCACCGTCAATCTAGTCCAATCTCCACCGTTGGATTAAATGACTCTTCAACTTCCCTCATGAAGTCAAATTAGGGAAAGGAGGGCGTACCGCTTTGGCATTCTTCATGAGAATTTGTGAGTGCAAGAGAGAGAAAGAGCCGAGAAAAGAGAAGTCGATTTGCTGCCTAGGGCATGATTTTCAAGAGAAAAATCTGGCATGCATATCGAGGTGACTGCTACAGCAAAGACGGCATCCATACAGTATGGATTTTGTACCGTACAGCAGAGGAGGCGCACGATTGTCGTGACAGGTTGGCAGAGAAAACAAGGTGCATTAAATGCTGAAAATTCCATACAGCAAACCCAGATTTTGTGGCATGAATTTTTAGACAGTCCGTACAGCATTAAATGCTGCCACAGCCATACTGTAGTACAGATTTTTTGCACAGAAATCGAGGAGCTGACTTGGAGACTGTTCAGGAGGAATTTTGGCACATTTTCTGAGATAAGTTTGTGGTGTTTATGCTGTGAATATTTCCACTGTAACAAAAGAATTTCTCTGAGCTCTAAATAATAAGAAAAGCCCCTCTCTCACTGGTTTTCCCCTTGTGGGTTTTTCCAGGATCTAAGTTTGACCAAAAATCTGTGTGTATCATTTTCTGGGTGTGTTTTATTTCTGTCTAAATGTTGTATCAGACTTCATGTGTTTCAGTTTATGAGATAATTTTTATTGCTAACTAATTTGCTGCTGAAAAGTGCAATGTGGGTTGGGCATTAAACTATGTTGTCTCATTGAGACTTGAAACCAGGTTGGGGTCTGAAATTTCTACAATATTTACTCTCTTTAGATTATCAGTGCCTACCTTAGACTTTTAAGGGAAGGCCCCCTGTAGTTGAAAAAAGCACCAACCTAAAGCGAGACAGGTTTACAGTGAGGTGACATTTGGCTCTATACATACAAATTATCCAGACTCTTCCCAGTTTTGCAGGTAAGAATTTCCAGGTGATAACACCCACTATTGGTTAGAACCTTAAGAGGTTATAGCCATTTGGCTCTATACATACAAATTATCCAGACTCTTCCCAGTTTTGCAGGTAAGAATTTCCAGGTGATAACACCCACTATTGGTTAGAACCTTAAGAGGTTATAGCCAGTAAACCAACTCTGCCCAAATGCAAACTTTTACTAATCATTAGTCATACTACTTTGATTATGTTCCAAAAGGCCATTTTTTTTCAAATAATGTGTGGTTTCGTCTTCTATCTTAAACATATGCTTTAAAATCCAAGCTTTATGAGATTAAATAAAAACAAGCATTCACACTGAATCCTAGGAGATGGACAAAGAAGTCAAGAACATACTGATTCATAATATTTGGAAAGGTGAAAAAGAAACCTTGGCTCCATATCTGTGCCGACTCCAAAAAGGTCTTCATATGGACCCCAATTAATCTGTCACTACCAAGGTAAACAATCACTAAAAAGCCTAACAAGAAAACGTATACCTCATAAAATTCTTATGAGAACAAAACTGATCAAAAAGCCTAACAAGAAAACGTATACCTCATAAAATTCTTATGAGAACAAAACTGATCATTTGAATGCAATCAATTTTTCCATAGAAAAAGCTTTTGCCACCCAGAAACAATTGTTGGAATTTACATCCATCAATCTATCTTAATGACTTTTGGCTTCTTCATCTCCATATTTAAACTTAGAGAGGTCCCTATACAACTTTTGTTATCAAAAGAAGTAATGTGTGTGAGACTATTACGGAAAAGCTAAAATTCAAAGTAAAACTTATTGAAATATCTTTTCAGATTCCATTTTATTTTCATCCATTACTATTCATGCATTGTGAGAATCAACAGGCTGGCATTCCAATATAATTCACCATATATTCAATAACAGTATGAACATCTCTTGAATATGGCATAAGATAACTGTAAGTATTCATGAATGCTGTCAAGCCAAGCAAGCAAGTTACAAAATTGCCCCTAGCGGGTCATGTTAGAAGTGTCCAGCAGCATCACATTTCCAATGTGACAAAGCAATTTTCCAATAGACAAATAAGGTTTTTCACATCCAACATCTCAAAGTAGGTATCCCTTGCATCTCATGCTTCATCACAATGATCCTAGCAAAGTGCAAAAGGCCCATTGATGTGTAAAGGAGGAAGGAGTTCACTCTCACATCCTGAATCCCCACGAAAATAGCAAGACTCTGAAAATAATTGTGAAGGTAAATAGAAGATTTCGTAGGCCCAAAAGAGACGAGAGTTTTAGATCAAGTGGAAGGGCCCAAGACAGCTCTGAACGTAATGCCTTTGACAGACATAATCCTTAGTCTAAAAGAACAAATCATCACCTCTAGATTCTTACGGATATGACCTTCTTATTAGAACATAATCGGCTAGATCTTGAAAAATGGTACCTCCAAGGGTAATAGAGTTGCATATGCTATCCAAATGTTACTTAGAAGTTAGGAGTGTTTTTCCCAGTCAAACAAGATAAAGATAATGCTTTCGAAGGAGGTTTATGGTTTATGGCATTGATACAATTATCATGCTATATCAGGATAAATATGATATTTCCGTGCCTCCTGCTATATCGCAGACAAACTATCATGATAGGCCAAGAAATTAGACATTATCGCAATAATATCATTGGGGACCCATAGAAGGCCGAAACCTAATTTTATTTTACATTTTCACCTTTTGTTCTCTGCTGGAGGAATTTGGCAAGCTTTAATGCGAATTTCAGAGGTGCACATCGCCATAAATGATTCTTCCATGGACTGGGGATCAATTACCACTCATTGTTTTTAGAGCCTATTACAGCTCAGATTCTCACTTGGTGGAAAAAGTCTTAACCACAAGTGTGAAAATCTAATGGTAACTTAGGCAAGCCACCACTGTCACCTAAGTGGCTTTACCTTTCTCTCTTTAGACTAAGGATGGTTCCTATCCTAGGGGGGCTTCCCCAATGACTAACTAAGCCAAGTCGTTTTAGTGAGTGAGGGAGGTGTAGCTTAGTTAGTTATCTGACTTAAGCTTATGATTAACAATTTACACTCAAGACTTATAATCAGAGATCAAATTCCCCTCAATGAAAGTGAAAATCAATGTGTAGCAAGACGTGAAAGAAGACTATGCTCAAAGACAAACAACCTTGCTTAGTGAATCAATTTTAAGTGCTTGTAAGGAAGCATAAATCAAGATATTCAAGTGTTTTAAGATGACAATAAAACTTGTGCTGAAGAATTGATGAATTTAACCATGTACCAAGAAATAGGACATCAAAGAAAAGTCATTACAATGAAATTGCTTATGTGCTGAAAATTTCAGATCCAATTTATTAAGTGCCCTAAAGTGTTATGTGAATGATCTTAAACCAATGCTTAAACCAGCAAGTTATGTGGAATATGAACCATGAAAAGACAACTCACCATTAAAACTTGATTCTTTAATTATTCAACAAATTGTGCTAAAATTCTTTTAAGTGACATGAAACCCAGAGATGAATGATTATGAATTGGGTTTAGATCAACCAGCCAATTAGATTGTTAACCATGAAAGTAAAGACTTGCCTAAATGAAATATGAACTCAAACCTCAAATATGAAATTAGCGACCTTCTTCATGTGGTTTCAGAACTTAGATTTTACTCCACAAATGATCCAATTAACCATGAAAATTTTAGACTTATACCAAGTTTAGATCAACCATGAATCATTACAGTAATAACAGAGTTACAGAACTGTAAATAGATCTAGTGAGGATCACTTCAAGAAAAATCACTCCTTAAGACCATGTATGGATTGCCAAGTGCTTTGAATATGAGATTTAGACCTTTAAGTTAGCACATGAAATTGATCCTTTAATTTACCTTAGAAAACAAAATCTGAAAACAAATTTGTTTAGATTAAATCTTTAGTGCAATTTCCAGCATTAAGCTCTGTTACTCGAAAAAGGTGAACAAAAGACAAATAAATCAGCTCCCTATTTTTAAGGAAACATGTCCTTGTCTTCAGTTCACTTAGCCTCACTGGCTGTTAGTGGTTGTTGACTGAGTGTAAGAGGGAGTTAGTGGCAAGTAGAGACAAGTTAAGAGGGTAGTTATCATGAGATGGTGGAGATCCCAAGAAGGAGGTGCACCCTCTCTTGGGAGGTGGCGCATTCTCCTTGAGGGCGCCAATCCCAAGGAGAGGCGCACCTTCCCTCCTCACATGTGGCGACCTCTCTCACTCTAGCTTGCACTTGTGGCGCCTTTGCTTGAGTTAGCTTGGGATGTGGAACTCAACCCACCTTCCATTTGTCTCTCTCACCTTGGGATGTGTGCCCTCTAGCTTTGGGAATTGCTCCCACTTTGCTATTTAAACAAGCCGACCTTTCCATTGTTGCTTAATGAGAGCTTTAGTGAAGCATGTTGTTGTGATATCATTGTAACACTATTTCATTGGAATAAAAAGGCTTTGGAGCTCAAAGGTGGCTTGTGCTATTGTGTGAATGATCATTGTCTTGTGCTTTAATCTTATGAGCTGATGTTGTTTTAATTTCTTGCATTTTTAATTGCTAGCATTGGCCTTTGAAGGGGTGTTGTCACCCAGTAGGATAGGATAATTAAGCTTGTTTGCTTTTTCAATCCTACTGTTTGTCTATTTGAGAAGTTTTGATGTGCATGCAAGTTTCAGTTAACTAGCATGCTCTTCAAGTTTCTCTTGTAGGTGACACCAAGAAGTTAACAATTTTTTGCAAGTATTTGAAGCATACACGATCTCGTTGATTGGAGAGGTGGCTGAGCTAGCGTGCATCTTCCACAACTCCAAGATTCTAAAGACATAGTTCCAACTTCCTCATCATTCCATTGGGAGACCCCATTGCCCAAGGTTTCCAAGCTATCAAGCTTATCTCTCTCTCTTTCACAAAATCTAAAAAATTCTTTGGTTACTTTCCTTGCATGCAATAAGTAAAGTTTAATTTAATTGTAAATTAAATTTGATTTCACTTTTACATGCATACAAGTTAGATCTAGATTTCCATTTCACTTCATTATCTAAAGCTAAATCTATCATTCAAAAAGTTTATCTTTTAAGCAATTTTCATGGTTAAATCTAAAGCTAAAAGGTAGATAGATTATAAGAGATTTCAAGTAAATATTTGGCAATCTTAGTGCCATTTTGTTTGCTGTCCCGAACAGCAAAAAAAATCCACTAAGAAAGCTTTCTTTCTTGCTTGCTTTCTTGGCCTTTTGCTAACCTAGTTAATAGCTTTTCACTTGGATAATTTTGTACAAAGTCTAACATCTTTTGCAGGCACTTTCAAAGTGATTTTGGGCATCTCTTGACTTCTTTAGCTTGTTGTTTTTGCATGTTTTCTGAACATCTAGGAGGAGGTGCTGCCGAAATTTCATGGATCCGGAGCATCCAAGACCCCCTAAAATAACTCTTCTTTGATCTAAACTCATTCTTCTACCATTTTGTAATTCTGGTTAGTCTTGAAAGTTATAAAAGACCAAAAGACATTCTTCCAAAGATTTGTAACCGAAAAGAAAGAGTGGGATAACCCACTAGGCCTACCATCCCCCCAACCCCTAGGGGAAATTGTCTCTTTTTGCATTTTATCTCTTTCTTTTGCTTATTCTCATTTTGCAAGCTAAAACAAATCTAAAATAAACTCAAGCACAAAACATTAGTTTAGTTTCAATTTCTAGATTAGTTAGTTTAGATTTAATTTTGCACTTTATTTCAGTTTTTTCAATTTGGCAAAGTAAAGAACCTTCCCCCTCAGGGCCTTAGTATGCTCTCGACCATTGAGAGTTTTGCTTGATCTATGGTGCAATCAGAAACGGAGCATCACCCTCTAAACACCTCAACACCCACTTGGCAGCCATAATGGAGCCCTAAGTGGCAACATAGATCAAACCAATCCCACCCTCATCCTTGGGCATAGTACACACATCCCAAGGGACCAAAGGAAGAACCCTCTCTCCACCATACTTTAGACCATAGGTACAATCTCAAAATCTAATCCAACCCCTGAAACTAAGCCCTACTAGGCAACCAACAAGACACATAATATATGTGCGAGGCCTACAGTATCTGTCCAACCACAGTCAACTTCCCAACAAAGAGAAGGTCCTTATGATGTCAAACATGAAGTTTCCTTTGTAGCTATACTCAAGACACCAATCCCACATGGATACTGGGAAAAGATCCACACTAAAGGGAACACCCAAATATCTAATAATCACCCCAAACCAGATATAAGTCTAGCCAAGGGAATCTAATCATGAGGAGATTCCAAACCCACCAGCCAAAAATTAGTCTTGTGGTAACTGACCATAACACCTGATGCCAAGCAGAATGTGTCTAAACAAACACGAGCACCATCAACTGAACTCCTCTCAACACTAACCAATAGAAGCGAATCATCAACAAAACGGTTGTTGACCGTCTCAAAACCATTAGGGAGTAGGATACCCCTCACTTGATCCTAAAGACAAGTAGCCTCCAACAAATAACCCAAGGCATTCGTTATCAAAACATACAAATAAGGGGCCAAGGGGCATCCCAAGCGAATAGATCGATGTAGCAAAATCCAAGGGGACAACGAATTGTTGATTGACCCAAAAGTTGAAGTATTAGTGAATAATGTGTTCACCATAGCCACACATCTACACGTCCAAACCCCACACAAGTCAACATCTCAGCGATGAAAGTCCAATCCACTTAGTCAGAAGCTTTTTCAAAATCAATCTTAAGGAAAAGGATCTATTGGCCAATCTCTCGTGCCCACTCCAAGGCTTCCCATGTTGAAACCATGGTGTTAAAAATAAAATGCCCCTACACAAAACCTGTTTGTTGATGTGGAACCACCTTCCATGCCATCACTTGGATCCTTAGAACCACTACTGTAGTCATGATCTTGTATGCCACACTGAGTAATGTAATGGGCCGCCAACCCCCAATTGTGTCTATAGTTGCATTTTTGGGAATGAGTTTAATCAATCCCTAGTTGAGTTATTTAGAAAGTCTACCATAAGTGAAGATCTCAGTTGCCAAATGACGAAAGTCATCACCATGGTGTCGCACATGGCCTCGTGAAATTCACAAGGCCATCCATACCTAGAGGCTTGCCATTCTTCATAGACCTGAGAATTGCTAAAAAGTCCTCTTTTGAGAATTTACTATCCATCCTATCCCGATCACCAATAGAAACCTTGAAAGGAATAACCATACAACAATCATTCCTTGCATCCACCACACAATCTGTCAAAGCATAAGAAGAAGAAAAATATTATAGAAATGCAATCCGGACATACCTCTAACCTTAGTTGGATCGTCGACAAGAAAATCATCTACATGGCGCAAGCCAAGAACCCTCTCAGCCACTACTTTACATTTTAGAAACTCAAAATAAAATTTTGGGCCTCATCTCCCTCCTGAATCCACTACACCTGGAACAAACATGAACACCCCTAGCAATATAATCCTCCCCCTTATGAACTGTCATCTCCAACCGTGAAACAACCTCTTGAAAGGACACATTATGGAGATCCTCTTACAGAAAAATATTTACAAACAACAAACCAAGGGATTTGATCCTTCTCGATGCTTGATATATATGGAGCTAAGATGGGTCTATACGCTTGATAGATCCAGGGTTAAGATGGGTCTACACCAGTTTTAAAGGTTTGCACCTCAAGGGATTCGATCCCTCTTAATGCTTGATAGATCCAGGGTTAAGATGGGTTTAAGTTGGTTTTAAAGGTTTGCACCTCAAGGGATTTGATCCCTCTCGACTATTGATAGATCCTGGGTTAAGATGTATCTAAGCTAGTTTATTTACTAGTTTATAAAGCTTATTTAGTTGTTGCAGTACTNGGTTAAGATGGGTTTAAGTTGGTTTTAAAGGTTTGCACCTCAAGGGATTTGATCCCTCTCGACTATTGATAGATCCTGGGTTAAGATGTATCTAAGCTAGTTTATTTACTAGTTTATAAAGCTTATTTAGTTGTTGCAGTACTGTTATTATCCTTTTTATGATGATATTAGCATTACCCATGGGAAACATCTACTTCAAAACTGGGTTGTAGAATGCACCTCTCGACACAACAAGATTATTTAAGAACTTTGATTATAAATGAAATTTTAACGATTATACTCCTTAATGAAACCAAAATGAAGTAGTCAATTTTATTAGAAATAAAAATGCCCTGTGGAAGGGAAGCCCAGGACATTGTACAACTCCAAGGGGTTTTTTAGGGGAAGTGGCCACCATATGCGACCCATCACCCGTCCACCCTCCCATAGGGAAATGAGTCTCCAAGGACCCCATTGGATTGTAATTGTTTTTATAGTTTTAGTCATTGGTCAAAAGTTGCAATATGCTCCCAATAATTGGAGGGAAAAAAAAGAAAGTTGGTTAACCCTTAGTGTTGGATTACTGAAAGAGGGGGTGAATCAGTAATAGCGTAATTATAATCCGTTTTCTACAAATGTTATATCAATGTAGAATTATTATCCAATAACGAGCAGTAAGAAATAAACAATCACACACATACACGATACACCAGTGTTTTACGTGGAAACCCAAATCGGGAGAAAACCACAGAATGTTTTTTCTTATATGTCTTGAAGAATTACATTCATTGGAAGCACCAACTTCCTTTGTTTTCCAGCTGCAACAGGAAGGAGGCTC
>SNQJ01S0069783.1:29440-47555 GCA_010110895.2 Picea sitchensis | reverse complement strand
GGGGGGGGGGGGACCAAATGCTTTGTATTATTGAAAATGGGATTTTTTTTACAAATAGGAACAATATCACCTAGAGTGAGTTGTGTAGATGAAGTCTAAGCTCTCTTGTCTAGAGGGTTCTATCCTCTTTGAGGATCTCTCTTCAACCTAGTAGTCATTGGAAGAAACTCTATCTTTAATGAAGAACATGCATGATTTATGCCAACACCATTCAAGCACGATGAGATGATTGTAGCAAATGAATCACAATCTTAGGACACACTTGTTCAACTTAACCTTCCATTCATTGAATTCTTTGAACTCATGATAGATTTATGCAATTATAATCTTTATGGGAAAATGTCATGCATAGAAAGTAGAGATGTTCCCAAAGTTCCTCTGTAATTCCCTTGAATAACTCTAGTACTGATCCAAAATGGATCTTGAAAGGCTCAAAAATCAAAGTTCTCAAATGTTCAAGAAAACAACATTATCGTGAAGTGCTCATCGCAAGCTTTCCGGTGGCACAAATAGATCGAAAAATGGACGTCGTATGAGAAAGTTATGGCAATTGGAAAATTTGGTCTTCTCCAACAAAAAGTCAAAGGGTCAAAGTGACACATGGCATCTTCAGCATGTGACACTTGGCAGCTTCTGTGCTCGACAAGTGGAAGCTCCTGCAACCGACACATGGCATTTCAGATCTCGACATTTGGCAGTTTCTAATGTGGACAAGTGACAAGGGGTGATTGGTCCACATGGTATGGTTTTGGCCAACCATGGTCTGACACGTGGCATAATCAAATGGTGCCACGTGTCACCCTGAATGGGGCCTAAAAGGGACAAATGCAAAATGTTGTATAACAACATGGGAGTCGAACCTATGACTTGTCCACATAGCAAAGTCTTAAAACCAATGTGTTAGCTATATGTCCAAGCACTTACTTTATAAATTTACCTACTTTTAAAAAAATTTAACATTAGCCCTTCTCTATGTTTAAGGGAGGCACACCGAATGGAGGCCAGGTCACATGGGAGAATCTCGTGACTAGGGGCGTAGCCTGGGCGTGGGGGCTTAAAGGGTCTACTACTAGGCCACATGTCACCCATGCGACCACAAAAAGGGGCGTGCACCCTATTTTTGGGTGCTTAACCAATTATTTGCCAATTTAGTGGGTTTTTACCTTATATTAATAGTTTTTTGCTGATTTTTGTGGATTTTTGGCCAAAAAGAGTGGATATGGAGCCCAAAAAGAGGCCAGATCTTGGGGGGAAGTTGGATTTCGACCCCCAAATCAGAATCTATATAAACCAAAGGTTTTTGACAATCCAAACAAGTTCAGAACATGAGAAATGCTGGAGAATTGTGAAGCTCAAGCCATTTTTATGCAAGGAAGCCATTGAGGAAGCAAGCTTTGGAGGACATTTGTGGGAGTTAGAGTTAGCGTTTTTCAGTTCCGTTAGTTGCGTTGGATTCTTGAGGTCGAGCATAACACAATGAGATCAGTCTGAAATCCATTTGATGCAATTTTTATGTACATTTTGAGCATTTGAAGAAATTAATAAGAAAGACTCCCCCACTGAGACAAAGGCCCGGAGATGTAGGCAACCTTGCCAAACTCAGTTATCAAGCTTGGTGTTATGGTTTGTTGTTCCTTATGTCTATTTTCTATTCTGTATTGTTTAAGATGGCTGCAACATTCTTTCATTAAAATCTCCTTCCTCATTTAAGTTTTTGAATGGTAATTTAACACATGCTTAAAACCCAACCAAGTTTTTAAAAGATCATTTCGAATCAAGTGGTATCATAGCAAGTTGATGGTTGGTTTTTGAGTTTGCATGATTACCAGGGAAAATATGAATCGTGGTGAAGGCAATCTTGTAGAAGGGGATCTAGAGATTGGATCGAGAAAGAGGACTTCTCAAAGTGAGGAGATGTCATCGGAAGAAGGCATGTATTAGATTGAGATCGAGTTGCAAAAGACTTTATTTTCCATGTCCGAGATAGTAAAGGTCTTATATGAGGATTACTTGGAACAGAAGAGGCCTTTCCAAGGGGAATATTCTAAACAAGACAAAAGTGAAGAAGGAGAGGATCCTCCTTCACCTCCTTCTTCTCCATCAACTTCTTCTTCTTCAAGTACAAGTTCCAAATCCACTGTAAGAAAACATTCCCATAAACATAAACATGATATGCCTTTACTTAAGCTTGATGTGGAATTTGAATTACCCATGTATGATGCTGAATTCAATGCTGAGAGGCTTGATAACTGGGTCAGACAAATGGAAGTTTACTGCAGTGTGCAACAAATCAAGTTGGCATTGCTTCGTCTTGCATGCACAACACTCATATGGTGGCAGAGTAAGTTGCAAGATGGCATGCAGCAAGTTGGTAATGTATTTGCATCATGGCAAGATTTTGTTTTTGCACTTAGAAAGCAATTTTATCCTTTGGGTTATAAAGAGAAGGCTTTAATTGAATGACAAGGTCTTAAACTAAGAAAGGGACAAACTGTGCAAGAATACACAGATGAATTTCGTAAGATGGCATTAATGTTAAACATTCAATTACATACCCAAGAAACTCTTATGAAGTATATAGGAGGTTTACTTGCACATATTCATCATACTGTATTTATGTTTGGACCTACTAATATTGATGAGGTTTTTGTTCAAGCAACATACATTGAAGCAGGGAAAACATGAGTTGGAGTATCATGGGAATTGTCTTCATGGAAGGGGACTGGAAAGAAAGCAAATTCAACGACAAGAAGAGAAGAGAAGCTCTCTTGCAAGAATTTCAAGAAAGAAGGGCATGATGATGACCATTTCCAGCAATTGCATCCTGAGAAGAGATCAAAGTGGTTCAAAGAAAGGAAAGGGAGGCAAACAGTTGCAGCAACAACATGACCAACATACTTGGGGTATGCTTTAGGTGATGAGACTAAGATCACAACAGTTGGTTTGACAGGTAAAATTGGTGATGGATATGATTCTAGATGCAAATTGTTTCACGTAAGGGTGATAATGAAACATACCAAGATCAATACATTGATAGATAGTGGATCTCAATCTAACTTGATTTCAGAGGAAGTGGTTAAACAATTGGGATTAAACACTAAGATGTAACATAAACCTTACTCACTTAAATGGATAAGCAACAATCATAAATTGCACATAACAAAGCAATGCACTTTAAAGTTTTCAATTTCATCAAAGTTTGTGGATGAGGTAACGTGTCATGTGGTGCCACTCAATGAATGTGGAACTGTCTTAGGCAGTCCTTATTTGTATGATCGCAAAACAATATTCTACAGGGAACATAATCAATATCACTTAATCAAAGAAGGCAATGGATATGTTGTACATGCTCATCACTTAAAAGCAAATCAATCTCTTCAAACAATGGAACAATTAAGGAAGGCAACTTATGCAAGCAACACACCTATAATTGTGCCAAATCAAGCAATTGCTCTTAAGCATGAACATGAGATGGTTGTAGAATGGAAGTTCATTCATACTTTGCTTCAAGATAAGCTAATGTTGTGCAAGTACTACAAACATATTAGCTCATTTGCGGTCATATTTATGATGTTATCGCTGCTAATGTTTTCAACATGGATGGTAGTGGCTTCAGTAAGATGTGAAAGAGTACAAGTGGCTAACAATATGTTGTCAGTTGTCATGGTTGTTTTACAATTGATCTTGATGAGACAGGTGCACAAGACAGAGTTTAAAGATAAAGGACAAGTGGGGTGGCCTATCCCACACTTGATGTCTGGTTAATATCCTTTTGGAGGACCAAAAGGTCTTAGTGGGGAGGAATGATCCAAAATGGATCTTTAAAGGCTAAAAATGAAAGTTCTCAAATGTTCAAGAAAACAACATGATCGTGAAGTGCTCATCGCAAGCTTTCGGGTGGTGCAAACGGAGCAAAAAACAAACGTCGTATGAGAAAGTTATAGCAGTTGGAAAATTTGGTCTTCTCCAACAAAAAGTCAAAGGGTCAAAGTGACACGTGGCATATTCAACATGTGACACTTGGCAGATCATGTGCTTGACAAGTGGAAACTCTTGCAAATGACACATGGTATTTCAGATCTAGACAATTGGTAGTTTTTGATGTTGACAAGTGACAAGGGGTGATTGGTCCACATGGTATGGTTTTGGCCAAACATGGGATGACACATGGCCCAATCACAAGGTGCCACATGTCCATATAGTGAATGCAAATGGCCTTAGAGAAAGCTTTAGACCATGCCCTTTAGCACCAAGAATGACATAACTAGCAAATGGTGATAAGCAATCCAATGGAATTCTTAAGTTTATTCACATTTACCATGATATAAACTTTGATGTGTGGATGAAAATATAACTAAAATGCATTTAACTTGTTTTCTCAGTGATGCTAAATGGCTTATACCTTATGGGATTGATCATTTTATTCGGCCCCTTGAATCTCTCTTTGGATCATTGTAGCCACACTCAGTTTTTTACTTGTCCACTTTGTGTTTTCTAGTGTCGATTATGTCTTTCTTTGTACATTGCTTGTGCTTTTTGCAAGGCAACTTGCACCTGCTCATGAACTTGTCATATCTTCACAAAATTTATAGCTTTTGTTATGTCTTCTTCTTACTTGATGCTACGTGCCTCCACTACTTGAAATGCTAAGTTGAAGGGGATCTATGGAGAAATTCTAAGTAGGTCTCAAATGATGACTATATGCATCGGCCCATGCGGTACTCTATGAGTCTATTGTAGTAATGTCGGATATATTTCAACTCTCATCCCAAGTCTTATGATGCTTTTGGTTATTCCCTTATAGTAGGTTTCACTTGTTCAGCTTAATACTTTGTCCTTGTCTTTGCATATGGAATGCAATACTCCTCTTCCAAATGTTAGACTTTAGATCTTAGGTTATTTATTCTTTTCGTCCCTTTTGTATATATAGGAGCGGTTCTTTACGCTCCATGATGTATTTAGACTATTTGACTTAGCGATACCATTGAACTATTTGTGGTCATTTGTTGGAGATTAAGAACGTTTTATTATTTTCTCTTATATTCAACGTGGTGTCTGTTACCCATATGGTATGAGGCTGACACTCGTTATTTTCATCACACACAATTCTGTTTTTGATTATTAGAACACATTACAGAGGCTTGAAGGATGAAAACTCTGGATTACCTATGGATTATTTGAAAGATGCAGGGACCTTGTTATTGTGCACATACTTTCCTTGGTACTTCCCTTATGGCTTTGCTGCCCACCGCCAATGGTGGTTATGCATTACCTAGAGGAGAGCATCTGATTGCACACTTGTGCATTTGTGCCCCTGGAATCATATCAGGAGATTGCAGATGATTGGCTATGGTTGTACCATTGGGTGATGTTGGAGCACCTTTGTGTATTTCTTATTGCAGTGTGGTAATGACACACTTGATGTATTTGATTTTTCTTAGGATAATGAACTTGACTTCTATTTCATTTTCTTATGTTGTTCTAGTAACCACATGACTAGGTTTCTACATGGTGGCATGATATTTGGTCCTAGTGGATGAGTGCTCTAGTGCATGGCATTGTATTTCACATGTTGATTGCACCTTAGTGTAATTAACATGTTAATTTTAGAAAGCCCCTTGGTCATTGATCCCTTTTCAAATGATTACAACTTTAAAGGGGGGTGTTCTTTTTAGATCCCTACCTTTTTTTCCTCCTTGTGTGAATGCCTAACTGGTCTTGGGGTTTTGGATATGTGGTTAAAGCATAAGATTTTACATCACCTTGGATTAAGTGCTCCTCCTATGCATTGTTTTTCTTTTGTGATTATTACCCCTCTATATAGCTTCATTCCCTACGTTTCACCTTGATACCGTATAAGCCTTCTGATTAGGGAGTCTAGTTTTGAATTTACATGGTACACAAACCTTGTGGAGCGCAACCTTCCTTGGCATACATGTTGAGGAAATTTCATATTTGACATTCTATTTTGGGAGTGGTTTCCCTTTAATTGAGTTTGTTGGGTTTCTTGTTGACCTTGCACCTGGAACTATGCCTTTTTTTGGTTATACGGTATTTTCCCCTTCTCCTTACATCTAACCGTTTGCACACATTTTTATGGTGCTTACTCCTTGGAAACCAACCATGTCGAGGAGGTTGTTGAGCATGCGCCCAGCCTTAAATTCTATCTTTAGCATGTGGTCAACATCTAGCGGGCTTCCACTACATTTTTGGCACATATGTTCATGCTTTTTTCTTGATGGTGTGACCTTCTTGGAGACCCCACACGTGTGGCTTGATACCTTCATTGCACATTTTCTAATGCTTGTTGGAGGGTATGACTTGCCTAGAGGTCCACATTCACCTTTGGAGGAGCTTGTTAACACTTTGGCAGGAATTTGATGGGGACGAATCACCTTAGAGACCTCACACATGCCATGTTTGAGGTGGTTTCTTGCACATTTTGAGAGATTCGTTAATGGAGCGACCTTATTGGAGAGGGGAGTACATTGGAGCATCTTGACCTATTCAAATATTTATTTGGAGGGTGTGCCTTAGCTCAATGAGCTATTATTGCTGGAGATTTGTACATGTGGCATAACCACCACTTATCCATGAGTCTTTTATGTACTGCTTTACTTGTCCACTTTGATCACTTGGTTTGGATATTCCTTTTTATGTCATAATATGATGATTTTATTGATGAAGAGATTGAGCCTACAACTCTATATAATAGAGGCTCCTCCTATTGTAATCCTACTATAATGGTTGTTGATGGTTTGGAGAACAACTATACTATTTTTTCGAGTTATATTGGAGATTAAAGCATATGTTTTGAGTCTAATCATTGAAGACTAATGCTCAGATTTTTGGCGTCAAATGTGTGGGCTTGAATCCAGATAAGATTTGACCTTTATTATAAGAATATTAAGTGTGGTCCATTCCCTCTTTATGTTCTTAGTGTCTATTGCTAGAAATTCCACTATATGTATTTTTCTTGAAATTCGGATTGGCTTTCTTTTGGCATTACATTGTAGTAGATGCACCCTTTGAGACATTTGGAGGTATTTCTGAATTCAGATTCCTCTAAAACCAAAAGTAAGTATCGGTGGCCAACATTTTATGTTTGGTGTAGGTTTTTCATTCGGGCTATATGCAGACATATTCTCATACCAAAAACACATTCTATTGGTTGGCTTTCAGACTCTATGTGCCCAACTATACTTTAGGCACTACTCAGACTCTCAACCAACCTCAAAACACTACTAAATCAACTTTACTTTTTGTTCACAAATCTGAAAATGACAAATAGAAAAATCAGAATTAAGATTTTCCCTCCTAAGTAAAGAAGTTAGTCCTCTCCACCTGGTCGAGCCTTAAAGCGCTTTTGATCATCATTTGTTTTGGCTTAGGATTTTATTAGGGATTCCCCCCCTTGTGTCGGAGGAGAGCCAAAAAAAGGAGTGTGAAGAGCTATCGAGGTTACATTGGGTGGTCCTTCTTAGTGCCCCTAGGGTCTTACTTGAGCTTTAAGACTTTCATATCTAGAAGTAAGGGTTGGGGTGGAAACAATGTTCATTATTTCCAACAATGGCATCCAAAAGCTACTAAGGAACTTCTCTCGATCCAATATGATGGAATTGGGGTAATCCAAAATTGATCCACTCTGATAAGAACAACCACACTTTCGTCGCTTGTTGCACCATAATTGGATGTGGTAGGACATTAGTATTGCCATATTGCATTTAGATTTGCATTTTATAACAATATCAATTTCTTTACTAGCTTATGGTAGATTAACCTTTTGATATCAGAGGAAATATTCAATTAACAAAGTTACAATTGTAGTTTCAAACTTCCCAAATGGATCAAAATGTTTATGCTTAACATGTATGCATGGTAAGATGGCTTGAACATAGGCAAACAACGGTCTTTGTCAGGGTGTGGATAATTTGGTTTTATTTTGGTCATTTAGTTGCATCCCATTTAGGATCACCTTAAGGATGATGACATGGCTAATTAATGGTTGTACAACAAGGAAGATTTTGAATTGCAATTCACATGGTATCTCAAGACTTCGTGACCTTTGAAAAGAATTGTAGTAAACATTTTGAATATAGAAAAAGGAGAGGTAGAGACACCCAAACTAGTCACGATTGTGTCAAAAACTTGACAAAGATCTTTGAAAACCAATAGATGTACCCTCTTATTAGTGCAAGCTAGAGTTGGAACATCAAGGCACGTTAGAGTTGGAAGAAGATAAGGCCAAGAAGATAAGTACTAGTGGGTGTGGGCCTTCCTTCGTTACATAAGTTCAAGGCCCTCGTGCAAGGAAAATAACTTTGGAGACATTTAAGCACTTTCCTGGACCTTCTCGGTGTGGGTGTCATGGAAAGGCATTTGTAAAGGCCAATTTGGTTGGGGGCATCGACCTTATTTCCTTGGCTTTCCTGGTAGGTGTTTTGTTACATAAGGCATTGCCAGGCTTATAGGTGGACCTATTTTATGTTTTATACAGTCCTGGGTTGTTGGGCCAAGGCCAAGCCGAGGCCCAGGAAATAATAACAGTTGTGATAGGGGAAAGTAATAAGGAGAAGAATCCCTCATGAAGGGGGAGGGGTGGGTGGACAAATGATGGTACCAATTGAAATGAATATGCTTATTCTATCCATTAGTAATGAATGGTAATAGTAGAGTAGTAGCTCTATGTCTCTTCGATAATAGAACAGGTGCCTCTTGGTTTATGAAATGTATGCCATCGGTGTGCAACTGGAGAATAAAACTACTCCAATCTTTCTTCGTATCCCCTTTTGCGTATGTACGAATCTCATTTCCAGTAGATTCAATGCATGCCTATTGTGTGTGTCGGGGTCTGATCTCATTTCCAGCAGATTCAATGCATGCCTATTGTGTCGGGTCGGTCAGAATGAATACCCTCGATTTATTTCTTTCCCTTCCCGGGCCTTTTCTCATTCATTCTTCCTCCCGAACAACATTCCCATTACTAATAGTATCTTCCTCATCCACTTCCATTTCCTTTCTCCACATGCTAGATAACTTTTTCTATCACTACCATGTGTTAGGAAACTCTCTCTAATGGCGGCCTAACTTTGTGTCTTTTGGCGGGTTCCCTTACTTGGTGTACTTGGTAGGCATACTTATATGGCATGGTTTCCTTCCTTACTTGGATTGGACGGACTGATTGCCTTATGCGGACTGGAATAACTTTGTGGCCTTGGTGTATGTGGACTGGTGGTTGCACGTGGACTTGGCCTTAAGTTCTAGACTTATGTGGAATGAATCGTATAGCCCCACCTGTAGCGTCTGATCCTCGAATTGTGAATCAATGTAAGTAAGCATTAAAATTGACGCACTTGCAGGTGGGAACATCTGTTCTATAACGATAAGTGAGGCCAAGGGATATGGTCTAGGAACATGGTTTTTTCGAGGTAGAGTGTAGAGTTCTAGGGTCGAGGTCTATGGTTCCATCTCGGTGGAGTAAGAGTTCGAGGCGGAGGTAGAGTATTTTATGGGTATATGGTTCCGTGACCACCTCTTTCTTGTCAATGAGACTAGCTATGATTGACTAAGACCTTCTGTTTATGATCGACTATTAAGTGCTTATGGTGTGAGTCTAGAAATATGCATTCCAACACCGGATTGCCTAGATTTATTCAACATAGGTAATCCCCGACAAAGGGATGAATGAGAGGGACGACATGGCATGGCTAGAAAGAATGCATTCCACTCAATATACTTCTAACTTCTTATAACTCCCTAATTTCTTCACAGAGGGAGGAAGGTCAGTGTCAGTGAGTTAGTCGGGGTTGGGGAGACATACTTATTCCAGCATGCCTAATTCTTATTTTAGCATGCCTAATTCTTGCCATGACTTATTCTATATTGATTGGGAGGGAGGTGCAAGATAGATGTGTGCCTGACTTATTCCTATTATTTCCCCATTAAGAGTGGGTGGGAGGGTCGGCCCGCAAGAGATGCATACGTAAGAGAGGTTGTGCGTAAATAAGGGAGGAAGAAGGGTGGGTGGACGGATGAACACTATAGGGAACAAAGAGAGGAAAGGTGGACATATAGTGAGGAAACACTTCTTCACTAAGGTGGAGAAGGAAGGGGTAAGTAAATGCATTGATAAGAGGACATATGGTATTCATGAAAGGTTTTGGGTCTAGGCATAAGGTAAGGGATAAAAAGCAATCCCATCCAGTTAGTCCAATCTGGTGGTTTGAAGGGAAGGGTTTCATAGCCCTCCTAACTAAGTGATTTAGTGATTCATGGTCTAGGGCTGAAGGTCTAGTTTTCTAGCAGAAGGTGAAACCAAGACTAGGAGGTTGTTATTGTTGATTGGGACTGAAGGATGAAGGTGATATAAGGGCCATTGATGTTTAACGAAGAGGCTCAAACTTATTCTCCAGCTGCTATATTCCATAGTCCCTCTGCTCTACTCGAAGCATGTTGTCAGGGGAGAATGCGACCCTATATAGATCTTTGGTCATGTCCACAAGGAGCCGAGCCTAGTGGAATGAATCCTGTGTATTGATTTGGGACGTCGTGAGGGGTACATATTGTGATTGTGATTAAATGACCCGCCCCAACCCTCTATATATTATCTGCCTTAGAATGACTTAACATATTAGAATGCTACATTGGCCCAGGTTCTTATCTCCTCGGCTTGACAAAGCAAGCCAAGAAAGCACTTAGCCAAGGCACTAGTTCCAGAAAGATAAAAGTTGTACTGCTTTTGAAATGAATAAATATTTCAAATTATCTCCTTATAAGATAAGCCACTTATTAGCTAACACCGAGGGGCTATACTTCAATTAGCTAAGGCTCAATCAGGCGATTGAAACCTTTCGTCTACTCAGTCAATAGAGAGACAAACCTTTTCTTTCTAATATCACATGAATTCTACTCAGTCGGTAACATAAAAGTATTACTAACTAACCGAGCCCTTCTAAAATAAAACAAAGTATCCATTATTACATACATCAATGATCGATTACTAGGGATGCATATAATTAGGATAAAACACAACACCAAATAAAATATTATCGGTCGATCGAATAATGAAAACCCGACCAGGACCTGGAGAAGATAGGTTATACCCTATCTCCCATCTTAACCGTGACCTTTGATCAACTTGACTGTAGCTCTTACACTAATGGTGGATTGATTACCTTTTGCTCCTACGCCAACAGAAGTCTGTCAGTCTCATGCCAACAAAAATACTCTATGTAAAGGGCCTTTTATATATGATGTATTCTTTTCCTCTCTTCTAATCAACCAAACCCACAGAACTATTAAGCTTAAAGCTTAGTGTTTGGGGCAAGTTGTGAAACAAATCTTTAGTTTCTCGCTAGCTGAGATAGAATCTATTGACTGGGGTCCACAAGTGGCGATAAAATGCGTTTTGTCTTAAGAACTTGGCCTTTTTTAGATCATGCCGGATATCCATTTCAAACAGAAAGCTCCTCATTCACCAGAAATGAGATGGCTCCCCATTAATAAAAAATAGAGGGCGGAGGGAGGTGGATAGGCTGAGGCAGGGCCAGGGTAGGTGGAAGGTAGGTAGCAGGTACGTTGAGTCAGGGTAGGGGAGAGATGCAGATTGTCTTGGGGAGGTTGGTGGGTTGGTTGGCGTAATTACATATCTTGTATAAACTCAATGAGGGCTGGCCTATTAAAAAAACATACCGATACAATAAAAAAGGTATGCACTCTAGGGAATAAAGAAACACTCGAACGACGAGCCGAAATCAATACCTTATCTAGTGGACAATTCCATCTTAGGTGGTCAATCAGGGGAGAGCCACACCATACTAACTAGGTGTGCCACATTCGTCCAATCCTAGTTTCGTATATAAGAATAGTTAAGGACTCGTCTAGTCTCGACCTTGATTTCTCTAAGGGTTCAAGAGCTTAGGACCTGAACCTAAATCATTAGGGAGGGGAGGATCACACCTTTTCTACCATGTAATTTGAATTGCCCTTTTATCCGTGCAAAACCTTATTATGGATCTAAAGACACCTTGACTAGTGTTTATTTAATGTGGAGATGACGACAAAACCATTTGACCTAGCAGTAATCGATTCAGATTGAGATTCACGGGCTTCGATCGATAACCTGCAGCATCCCAACTAGTTCTATATCGAGATCGAGACGCATAAACTAAGCCATAATTGTCTTTAGGTATAAGAAGTTTATGTCATAGGTTATAAGAAAAGGCATAGCCAACAACACCTTGCCTAACAAACCTTCCAGTTATAAAGCCAACACAAACACCAGTAGCAGATCCAGTACCATCAGTGGTAGATCTAGCAACACACCATAGATCCGAATGCACAGCTTGGGTTTTATATAATATAAGAGATCGAGATTCTGGCCTTTGATTAATTCATACTTGAACGATTATTAATTAAGTTGTGAGTGAGATCCAGATCCATATCCATATGCCATATATAGAGAGCGAGATAAATATTCTGTTGTTTAAGATCATGATCCAGATTATGTTGATCGTGACCGAGATGTTGGGTAGCGAAAACAAAACATAGCATATAACAAAGCATAAATGAGCTAGATTAAACACACATTAAACCAAGAACAACAAACTCACAATTCGACACAGTGATTTATGTGGAAACCCAAATCGGGAAAAAACCATGGGCAATGATTATCGATCTTCTTCTATTCAAGGGAGAATTACAATAGCCAACCCAAACATACAACCATCCTCTCCTGACACAATGTACTCACTTGCACTCACATTGTACTCTACCTCTATGGGTATGCTTGTATATATAACATCTATCACTCAGTTACACAGACTGATCATGAATAGATCACATAGTTACACGAAGAGTTCATAAATAGATTGCATGCATGCGTATGTACATTTGCATCTGCATCTGCATGTGACCGCATGAGTAAATTCGTTGGCATGTTTCCAACAATCTCCACCTTGAAAACAATTTACCTGATATATCATGCCCTTAATTAATTCATCACCTTTTCTGCAAACCAAGAGAAGTCAAACACCATTGTAGCTTCTCTAACAAAACTAGTTTCGTAAACATATATGCAAAATTCACTTTTGTATGGACCTTTTCTAGAGCCACTCCACCTTTATCAACAACCTATCTTACAAAATGGTACTTAAAAAAAATATGCTTCGTCTTACTGTGATAAGCTGGATTTCTAGCCAAATGAATAGCACTTTGACTATCACAAAATACTTTCACCTTGTCTTGCATCCTTCCAAACTCACCCAACAGACCCTGTAACCAAATTGCCTCCTTGCATGCATGTGAAGAATCCATATACTCTGCCTCATTAGTGGATAAAGAGACTACGTTTTGAAGCTTTGACATCCAATTAATAGGTCCTCCTGCAAGAGTAAAGACATATCTTGAAGTGGATCTCCTTTTGTCCAAGTCACCTGCAAAATATGAATTTACATAACCGCAAACTAAATCTCTGGAACCATCATAGGTGATAGAATAACTGCTTGTGCCTATAAAATATCGAAGCACCCATTTCACTGCTTCCCAATGCTCTTTTCCTGGATTTTCCATGTATCGACTGACAACACCTACTGCATGTGAAATATCTGGTCTAGTACTCACCATCGCATACATCAAACTTCCCACACATTAGCATATGGTACACGAGACATATAATCCTTTTCTTCGTTATTACTGGGACATAAACCTGAAGAAATCTTGAAATGGGAAGCCAAAGGGATCTATATGGGTTTCACATTATTCATACCGAATCTCATAAGTATTTTCTCCACATACTTCTATTGTGATAACCACAACTTACCATTTTTCCTGTCTCTGTGTATCTCCATGCCTAAGATTTGTTTTGTTTCTCCTATATCCTTCATATCAAACGCCCTAGCCAATTGAGCCTTTAACCTGTTTATTTCGACCATGCTCTTGCTTGCCACAAGCATATCGTCAACTTATAACACCAAAATAATGAACATGCCATTTTCCAACTTTTTAAAGTAAACACAATGATCATATTCACTCCTTGTAAAATTTAGGCTCACCATGAAGGAATAAAACTTCTCGTACCATTGTTTGGGAGATTGTCTCAGGCCATACAATGACTTCTTGAGTTTGCAAACAAACCTCTTATTGCGATCCTGAACAAACCCTTCTTGTTGTTCCATATATATATCCTCATCTAAATCTCCATTTAGAAATGTTGTTTTAACATTTAACTGCTCTAACTCAAGATAAAATAAAGTAGTTAGTGCTAATACAATACAAACTGAAACAAGCTTCACAACTGGTGCAAATATATCATGAAAATCAATACCTTCCTTTTGAGAATACCATTTTGCTACCAGTCTTGCTTTATACCTTTCGACTTTATCATCAACACCCTTTTTCAGTTTGTAGACACACTTGCAATCGACAACCTTCTTGTTCTTTGGAAGTTCTACCAGGTCCCATGTTTTATTCCTCTCTAAGGCATCCATTTCTTCGTTCATATCTTTCTTCCATTGAGCACTTTCAGATACCTTAATTGCTTCCTGAAAACAACTAGGTTCTCCATCAATAGAAACCAAAGCCACAGATGAAACATAATCGTCATACCTTGTAGGAGGATTCCTGACCCATGAAGATCTCCTCAGAGATGGTTGAGGCATATCTTTAGTTTCCTGTATATTTTCTGCATCTACATCTTCATCTTCTTCTTATTGAACTTCTTCATGCTCCTGCCTTTCTGAAGATGGTTGAGTTTCCAACTGAATTTGCTGAACTTGCGATACCTGTTCTTGTCTCACTTCAACATCTACCAATTCTGATTTTAAGAGTGAGGATTCATCAAATACTACATCTCTGCTAATGATGAGTTTGTGGGCAGTAGAATCCCACAATCTGTACCCCTTAACTCCATCACCATAACAAACAAAGACATATTTCTTTGATATAGGATCTAACTTACGTTGATCTTTAGAAATAAGAGCATAAGCATCACAACCAAATATTATCAGATTTGAAAAATCACACAAATGACCTGTCCATACCTCTTCTGGAAACTTACAGTTTATTGTAGTTGATGGTGACTGATTTATCAGATAGCATGCTGTAAGAACTGCTTCTGCCCACAATTCCTACTGCATCTTGTCATTACTGAGCATGCTCTTTGCTCTCTCTAGAAGAGTCCTATTCATGCGTTCAACGACACCATTATGCTGAGGTGTATAAATTGTGGTCTTATGTCTTTTGATCCCAACTTCCTTGCAATAGTTCTCAAATTCCATAGATGTGAACTCACCTCCATTATCTGTCCTTAAACATTTGATTGACCTCTCGATGCTCTTTTCAACCAAAGCTCTGAATTGCTTAAAAGTATTAAATACATCATCTTTTCTTTTAAGTAAATAGACCCAAACCTTTCTAGAGTAATCATCTATAAATGTCACATAATATGATGATCCTCCAAAAGAAACTGTAGGGGATGGTCCCCAAACATCCGAATGAATGTAATCAAGGGTACCTTTGCTTATATGCCTTCCTGTTTTAAACTTCTGTCTACACTGTTTTCCAAAGACACAATACTTGCAGAAATTCAAATTCAGAAACTTCAAACTTGGAAGTGACTTACGATCAACCAATACCTTAAGCCCTTTCTCACTCATATGACCCAAACATTGATGCCATAAACGAACAGAGTCACTTGCATCTTTAGATGCTACCACTGCTTTATTTACTTGTGTCCTTCCTTCAAGCTGATAAAGGGTCCCTATCCTCTTTTCTTTCATAACTACTAAGATGCCATTGGACACCTTCAATACTCCACCTTGAGTTGTACACCTGTAACCAGCAGAATCTAGAACTCCCAAAGATATCAAGTTCTTTCTTAGTTCAGGTACATGTATTACATATTTTAATGTTCTTACAGAACCATCATGCATTTTAATCTGGACGCTACCAACTCCAACAATTTTACAAGAAAAATCATTTCCCATAAAAACAACACCATCATCAATAGATTGGTAAGTTGAGAACCAATTTCTATGAAGACACATGTGGCTAGACGCACCAGAATCTAACAACCAATGCTGATGTTGACGTGAAACATCACAAGTAGACAATACCTCATCAACCATACCTGAACTGGAACCTGAACTTGTTTAAGCTACATTAGCTTCCTTTTCTTCTTTTGTGGAATCCTCCTTGGTTGCACTCTGTATTTTCCAGCAATCCTTCCCGAGATGCCCAGATTTTCCACAAAACCAACATTTATGCTTACTCTTCTTGCCTTTTGACTTAGACCTTGATGTACCCCTCTGAATTTTCCCTCTTTTTGTAGATCGTACTCTGACCACCATTGCTTCTGCTATAGAGGTTTCCTTATTGGATTTTTTCCTAATTTACTCACACAACAAAGCTCCCACAACAATGTCATAATCAATGGCATCTGTTGTGTTAAAACACATAGTTGTGACCAGATGATCCCAAGACTTAGGCAACAAACACAATAATGTAATTGCGTTGTCCTCCTCATCAAAATTTACTTCCATAGCAGTTAATTTACAAATCAGAGTATTGAAGACATTCAAGTGGTCAACAATTTCCGTACCTTCTTTCATTCGCAAGTTGTACAACTACTTCTTTAAGAATATTTTGTTTGACAAATTCTTTGTCATATACAGACTCTCCATTTTGGTCCACAAACCTGTTATTGTCGTCTCTTCAACGATGCTAAACAATACCTCATATGACAGACACAAATGAATAGTACTGAGGGCTTTTGCATCCAGATTCTCCCAGTCCCCGTCTGTCATGCTTGTCGGTTTCTTTGACTTTCCATCCAAGGCCTTTTGCAATCCTGGTTGTACAAGCAAATCTTGCATCTTGAGTTTCCATAGAGTAAAGCTATTCTTAACGCTGAATTTCTCCACCTCAAACTTGGAACTCTACACTTTCCCCATTGGCAGAAACAACCGTCCGAAACCACTACTTGTAAAACCAAACCCTTTTAAATGTGGAGGAATAATGGTATAAACTCCAAAAATATTTAATAAAAAAAAGGTTTTTTTTTAAATATATATATTTAATAAATATTTTACCCCTTTTAAAACACCCTTCCACATAAAACAAAAAAGGTCACCTTTTAAACATCCACTCCACTCATGACCATGTCTTATTTATAATACAACAAAAAACCCTTCACCTTTAATTTTTTTTTCATACCATTCGAATACTTTCAAACCATGCAATTTTTTTTTCTTAAAGATCGACCCTCCGAGTTTGAGATCAACGCTCCTTTACTATGGATGGGGGAGCGCTGATTTTCCTCTAACACTGCCTAGGGAGTGCTAATGACCTGCTACTCACTCAATCCCACCTTCTTGCACTCACAAGAGACCTGCACACAATTCGCCTTGGCTCACCTGCGATACCTACTCAATTTGCCTTAGCTCTGATACCACTTGTTGGGCAACGGAAGCAAAACATAGCATATAACATAGCATAAGTGAGCTAGATTAAACACGCATTAAACCAATAACAAAAAACTCACAATTCAACACAATGATTTATGTGGAAACCCAAATCGGGAAAAAACCACGGGCAATGATTATCGGTCTTTTTCTATTCAATGGAGAATTACATTAGCCAACCCAAGCATACAACCATCCTCTCCTCACACAATGTACTCAATTGCACTCTACCTCTATGGGTATGCTCGTATATATAACATCTATCACTCAGTTACACAGACTGATCATGAATAAATCACATAGTTACACGAACAACTCATAAATAGATTGCATGGATGTGCATGTGACCGCATGAGGAAAATCGTTGGCATGTTTCCAACACGATACCCATACCTTAGTGATCATCGAGACCCAGACAACCCTCAAGATCTAGATCCAGGTTTAGACCTTTGTTATCGAGCTTAATATCCTGATGAGTGTGATGCAGTTCCTCCAGAGGCATATCCCACAACGTACCTTCCATTTCGATAACCAACATCAGGCTTTGGATCATCAACACTAGGGTTTGGAATTTCCAATCTTTCACCACCTTCTTTTGATAGGCTTTGGTATTTATTAAGAGTATGTAATGTCCCTTTCCAAATAGGAGCTCCAGA